>CAXITT010000036.1:0-52362 GCA_964033795.1 Lymnaea stagnalis
GTGGGGGTTAGGGCGTAGATTGCAGAGTCTAGTGACGCAGATGCGCACCGAGCACTGCCCCTTGCGCACATATTTCTGGAGGTTGGATAACAACAGAGATCCTACCTGCCGGCATTGCAGCCTGGCCGCAGAGACCTTAGAACATCTGTTGACTGAATGTCCCGCACTAGATCTCCCTGGGGAAGCCAGGGCGGTTGGAGGATCCTTTGTGAGGGAAATGTTGTATGGCTCAGCTCAACAGATGGAGTTGATAGCCAATTTACTAGCCGGGGTCATAAGAGAGTAATCTCAGACCTTCACCAGAATATGTGCGTTAGTTAGTAAGTATTACCTGTTGGTGTGGGCATTCACCGGTTTGATAGACTAAGAAAGAAAGCTAATAATGTCACACAAGCAAAACATCTTCGACGCAAAGAAAAAAATTGAACAAGAATACTGTAGCGAAACAAAAAAAAAATGGATGATATATCCCACCCTCTTCACCACAGATACCTAAGAGCATCTCGATTATGGTCAATTCTTTCCCTTAAAGTTAGTATTGAAAATATACAAGTTATTCTGTTCCCAAGTCTGAACTAATGGACCAGGGTAAGGGACCCCCCCCCACCCTTTTTTTCAAGCGGTTACCAAATCTAAATGATCGCTAATTAAGTAATTAATATTCACTTTGGTATATGATAGCTGATTTTTCGCTAGATAAGTTTTAGATGTCTTGAATTTTAATTGTTTCTATCTGTAAAATGTTGTCTTGGCTAAACTATTTATTTATGTGCTTAAATTGAACATTTAAAATGTACTCTAAAACATTTTCATTTATTTGGATTAATTAAATAATTCAAAACCACGTTGTTCGGGCAACAGAGCCCAGGGCGGCGCCATAAAAAATCAAAGCATTGGAATTATAATTAAAATATTCTAGAGATTTTGTTAACTTGGGCCAAGAATAAACTTTACTCACAATTATACGCATAATATCACAATGGCTGCATTTTAAGTTAATCCTTTCAAATGGTGTTCTGGGTCCTAACCTCTGATCCCCGAGGACTTCTAAAGCAAATTATTTTTGTTGTTTCAGTATAGGTCTATATTATTCCAGCTGTCACATCGGCCAGCATTGATGACACATAGGCCATCATTGATGACACATAGGCCAGCGTTGATGACACATAGGCCAGCGTTGATGACACATAGGCCAGCGTTGATGACACATAGGCCAGCAGTGATGACACATAGGCCAGCATAGATGACACATAGGCCAGCGTTGATGACACATAGGCCAGCGTTGATGACACATAGGCCAGCATTGATGACACATAGGCCAGCAATGATGACACATAGGCCAGCGTTGATGACACATAGGCCAGCGTTGATGACACATAGGCCAGCGTTGATGACACATAGGCCAGCGTTGATGACACATCGGCCAGCATTGATGACACATCGGCCAGCATTGATGACACATCGGCCAGCATTGATGACACAGAGGCCAGCATTGATGACACATAGGCCAGCATTGATGACACATAGGCCAGCGTTGACCTTGTTATTTTAAGCCATACCGCTAAATCAAAAGAAAATACCTCTCCAATTCAATTTTTTTATCTCCTCTTCTTGCCTCTTTCTTGTGACCTAATGTTTCAATTTGACCGGGGTCCAAATAAAAGTCTAACTACACTGGATAGAGTTTAATAGCAATTGATGGTGAAACTAAGTGAAATTTAATTAATTGTGCTTTGAGTTTTTTTGTGTCGCAAAATTCCTCCCACAACTATCTCAAGAAAAAAAGTGCAGGTCAGGGGGTCAACACCAACCCCATCGCCCCCCTAATCCCCACCCTTCTTCTTACGCCACCATGTAGTATGAATTATTTAAAACCATAACAACAACAAAATAAGCATGTCTAGCGGGCTGATGTAACATGCATGTGAACCGTCTCCTCTTTCATCCTGACTAAATACTCTCGCCACACATCCCTTGAGTCATACAAAGTCGGTTATGTATTGAGATGCAAACGATCAGGGGACCTCGTCATGTTAGTTCATCAACACTCATTTCAATAATCGATCGTGCAGTTGGCAGAATGCGATATCTCACGTTCGGATCGTAGTTATGGTTGAACTTTTAAAACGTCCTGGCTTTTTTTTATTTATTTTTTTAGCTCTAGTGCAGTGGTTCTCAATCTTCCTAATGCCGCGACCCTTAAACACAGTTCCTCATGTTGTGGCGACCCCCAAACGTAAAATTATTTTCGTTGCTACTTCATAGATATGTGATTTGTGATGGTCTTAGGTGACCCTCATGTAAGGGCCGTTCGACCCCCAAAGGGATCGCGACCGACAGGTTGAGAACGGCTGCTTTGGTGATTCCCCTGATTCCCCGTATGTCCTTGATTAAATCAGTGGCCATCAAGGCCGTCCTGGTGTTACCATTCAGAATTTAAATATATTTAGCTTAAAGGTACCACATAGGACATTTGGCTTACAGGATGTTTAGCTGACAGCTATTGGGATAATAGCTCACACCTTTTACATAGGGTGGTCAGCTCGCGGCTACAGAATAGCATAACGCAAAGCTATTGCATAGGATAGTTAGCTTACAGCTGTTAGTAGGAAAGCTTACATCTATTTTGTTACCTTAACAGCTGTGTTGGACAGCTATAGGAATAAGGGGAGACACAGGGTAGAGACAAACCTGAGGCACGACAATATAAGAAAGATGGGACCTTTGGATAAGCGGCCTTCTTCAACAACAACAACAACAAAGAAAGATAAACTTATCTTATATGCTAGCCAATATACCCGCATTGCCAGGGTTTGTATTCAGAAAAAACAACAACTTCTAAAGCGTTATTAGCGTAAACGTAAATTTAGGGCCCTATCAAAACAACAACAACACATCACTTAAGTATAAATTTAAAGCTTTAAAACATTTCAATGGCAGATTTATGATAGTTCGTGTTAGCATTGAATTTTTGGGGCTCATCCCTTTCATTTAGTACATAACCTGAGCACACACACCGAAAAACCATGATTTAAAAACAACTCTACAAGACGTATCATTAAAAAAAAAAGGTGTTAACCAATGCAAAAAAAAAAAAAAAAAAAAAAACTATGGCCGTTTATTCGATTCAATTCCCTGGTAGGAATCCATTCCAAAAGGGGTCATTTGAGTTTCACCTATGCCAGGGGAAATATAAAAATCATTCAGATAAATATTCAACTACATTTGTTCATATTTGTCCCAATTCAACCGGAATGAATTCGAAAAGATGTTGCCTTTTAACTTTTTACCAAAGAACTTAGTTTTTGGGTTGGATTACGACCAAACTTTCTTTTTAAATTTTGTTTCTTAAAAATCTATACAGCGTTTTATTAAAAATAAAATTGGGGACCATATGCAATAAAAAAATATTTGAAAAGTATTTGAAAAATATTTAAAAAATATTTGAGCTCGGTGGGGATCCGTTCCATATGGTGAGGCTTTAATTAGCACTAAGGTAATCATCAGATAATCATCATATAATCATCAGATAATCATCAGATAATCATCAGATAATCATCAGATAATCATCAGATAATCATCAGATAATCATCAGATAATCATCAGATAATCATCAGATAATCATCAGATAATCATCAATGCCTTTCATCAGATAAATTTGTTAAGTTAAAATATCGGAGTTGACCCATTAAATTCAGTGGAAAAAAGTACAAGAGATCCAGCGGTTTTAAGAAAATTCTAATGAATGCCCCAGGCCCAGACAGTGATCAATATTTTGGAATATGAATTTTTAATTGGATTTGAAACAAGTTTATCTTAGATTTAACCATTAATTGGAATTTAATATTTTGATATCAAGAAATTTTTTTTTTTTTAATTTACAACCTCTAACCCGAACAGGATATTACATTAAAAAAATCAAGCTTTCTTCAGCATTTTCTTCTGGATAATGTTATAACTATGTATCCCACGTTTGATCAAGATTCATTAATCCACGTAGAAATGTATGTTGTACAAACTTACGTATTAAAAAAAAATCATACCAGGAGGAAACATGGATGAATCTCAGAAAGCTAATGAAGTGACTTAATTTAACATTTTCTCTTTAATTTAAGACACCCAAATAATTAAATTCACGTATATAGTGTGTACGAAAGTAAAGACATGATGAATGCCTAAAAATGTACCCCATTAGTAATAAATGCTGTTCCTTTTTACTATCAATGAACAACGTGTTTCATGCAAATTGGTGTAAATGTTTCTTTCGTAAGTATTATTTCATTGTACTTCTGTTGATGAATAATACAAAAAAATTAATTATTATTTTCCCTGGAATTTGACAGATGTCCAGTAAAGTTTGTTTTAGTAAAAGAATAAGGTAAATATTTATATGATATATATATATATATATATTTCTAAAAGGCATCATCTAATTCTTCTCACTCGGATGCAAATGTAAAAAGGACTTTTTAAAAACCCATTCCTTTTTTTAACGATTCAGTGACGTGAGACTATATTATATAAATACATATTTATATTGCATAAACTTGCTTCTTAAAACACGTTAGGAGTAATTTTCTTCCAATACGTTTCTCTGTTTCCCCAAAGTGTATATTATTTAGAATGCCATCCCATTTTGAAGCCGTGCTATTGTACACGTCCTTTCCCCATATCACCAGACTCTCAGTTCCCCCAGTTCTGCCCCCCCCTCCCCTCTTTTATCTTTTCAATATTATAAATATAAATATTGATCAAACAAAACTTTTCCCCGTATCACATTTCCCCAGCCCTGTACTTCCTCGCCCAGCTCTCAAATCCGATGAATGATGCACACGCCACACTTCCAAGTCTCAAACGTGTTTTTTCAACCTTTTGATTCGGAGTTGACTCTCCTGAGATGTCAGGGACGAAACTATCCCATTCCTAGATCAGTTTAATGTCAAAAATCATACCGGAGTGTTGGGTCACTGCAATTTATCAGCGTACCCATCCGAATAACATACAGGAGTACAAAACGCAAGACAGAGTAACGTTCACAGACAGAAAAAATGTCTAAAAACTACACACACAAAAAAACAGCAACAGATTGAAAACAGAGTAGAATATAGCTTACAAACTATCAAATAAATAATTTCAAACATAAAAAAGTCCAGAATATGGTTTACAAACTTTAAAACCGAATAGAGTATGGCTTACAAACTATGAAACAGCATAACATAGCTTACAAACTATAAAGAGGAACAGAATTTGGCTTACAATCCATGAAACAACATAACATAGCTTACAAACTATCAAGCAGAACAAAGTACGGCCTACATACCTCACAAGAAAGGAAGCTCATTAAACTAAGACTCATACAAGAAAACAATGGAGATGGACATCGTCGAAAAAGACTTTTTTCTTTTATTGTATCCAAAGTTTATGGTCGATAAAGTGTTAAGTTTTATAGGAAGAAATAAGAAAGGAAATACTTGGATAATGACATTCCTATTACAGGAAAGCTTATTCTAAGGAAAACTGCGTATAATAAATTAACTTTCCTGGGGAACTGGGAAAATCCTCGTTTCGCAATGTTAAATGTTGCGTTATTATTCAGCACCACTTGACACACATTACCAGGCACATAACCTTTTCGCTTCATAGAATAAAAGTTAATTGAATTATCGAACAGGCTTCAACGGCATTTTTAAGAGCAAAGACTTTTTAAAAAAAAATCCAGCTAGTGGGCATCAGGGTTGCCAACCGTCCGTAAATTTACGGACAGTCCGTAAAGATTTGTCGTAAAATTGCCTGTCCGTAAAATTCCGTTAAAAAATTAAGACGTCCGTAAAAACAAAAATCGACCAAACGTGGAATCTCAATGTTAAAAAAACACCCAGTAAATCATGTTTGTGATATCTATTTTCTTGATTTAAAATTTTATTTTTAAATTGTTTTAATCTATTATTAAACTGTAAGAGCTTTCTGGACAGCTAGGCTCGCGTGGCGAGACGCATCGCGGCAAGATGGACTTGTTTAGACAGATCGTTTTAAGGTCAACATTTTATGTTAAACGTGTCCGTAAAAAATTGAATTTGTCCTTAAATTTTGTTGAGAGTTCTTATATTTGTCAGTAAATGGTATTTTATTGAGTTGGCAACCCTGGTGGGTATTGTCAATGGAAAGTGGCCAGGGGAGTAGCTAAGGCAGTGGTTCTCCGGGGAGGGGGGCACTTGACTTGCTCCGGGGAGGCAGAAGGCCCCCACCCACACCCCTCCGGAGAGATGCCCGAAAGAAGCACTGATCATGAGGGCATTATGAGGAGGACTCGATGACCCAAGGGCCGTAGTTCAGACTCTGGTTATACGTAGTTGTCAAGACAATATCCAGTAGTATGCAAACTCATTAACGGTATAGGAAATAGTGATGCAACTTTTTACTGCTAATATTATTTTCAAACTTATGTTACGTCTCTTTTAGTGCAACGAATTTGTGTTTCAAAAAATGGATTGGTTTTAGAATTGTTTTTCTTATCTGATAATTTCCCCCTCTTCCTTCAATCATCTATCTAACGGTCAAAACTTTAAAGGAATATAAAAATAAAAAAATCACTTAAGTCTTAAGATATTAACCTAAATTCTTCACCCCGGAAGCTTGTGTCAAAACACACAATCAACCGATCGTTTAAATGTTGAGTGGTATCTCATAGGCACCATATAATAATGTCCCGAGGGCATTTCTGGGTTCATCTTAGATGTGTGTTTAAAATGACGTAATGGATTGTCACGTGAATCTACGGGTGTGTAAAAAGAAACATCTTTTGTATGTAATAAGTTGTAAGCCGCTGATGGTTTATAACCAAACCCACACAAATCTTCTGAGTAATAAGAAGGCTGTCACGCAGTGAGCTTCATGCATAATGTCTTTTGGTGGTGTTTTTTTTTCCTTTAAAAAGGACATTTTTTTAAAGTCACTGTTTTTTTTTTGTACAAGGGCTGCACAACAAACAAAAACTGGGTGATCAGCCGTCCATTCACTTCGGGCATGTGTGTTCCTGTGAGTCTGTTCCGTAGCCTGGCACAGGAAGATATTGCTATTTCGTTATACTGCAACTGTTCTTTCCTAAGTTTTAGCTATACACAGAATGACCACATCTTCTCTGTCGACGTGTTTTTGTGTGTGTACTCTACTACGGAATCCGTCAACTACCTGTTTCTATTTCTTGACAGAAACGGTTGACGAAGGCAATGCCCACTCTTTACGACATAGGGCAGTAGATTTCGTTGCATATTATAGAAGATAACAAGTTAACACTTTTTTTGTGTGTAATACCTGGACCCACCGGGTATTTTCTTAAAATACCCGGATCCTGTGTCAAAAAAAAAAAAAACAGCATCCAGATAGCCCCAAAAAACAAAAAAAAGAAAAACAAAAAAAAAAAAATAGAAGATAACAAGTTAACACTTTTTTTGTGTGTAATACCTGGACCCACCGGGTATTTTCTTAAAATACCCGGATCCTGTGTCAAAAAAAAAAAAAAACAGCATCCAGTTTGCCCCTAGTATCAAATATTTGATAAACATAAAATATAACTACATTTTTAAAACGTTTTATGAGATTAGAGGATTAGTCTGCGACTTGAAGAGAGCAAGCACCACAAACTACACCATAAACAAAAGCAAAAATGGAGGGGATATCAACAATAAATGCATCAACATGTCAGTGGTCATACAACATTTACTGTAAGCGTTATCGTTGAGAGCAACATCAGGGTATGTCGATATACTCCACAGATGAGCTTGGAGATTTGTGGTCTTTTCTGTGAAATACGACTCCATCGGAAACAGTTGGTCTACATACCCTTGCCAAGAAGAAGTAGACCTTCTCGTAAGAGTTTGGTTACAAACTATACGGCACAGATAAAGTCTATACCCCGAGGTATTATTGCAGAATTCACTGCGGGCATCTGCTCTAATGCAATATTACTTAAAAGCCACATTGGAGACAACTGATCTGCTTACCTTTGCCAAGAAGTTGCCTTTCTTGTAAGAGTTTGGTTACAAACTATGCGGTACAGATAAACTATTGGTTTAGAGTTACTATTGCAAGGGTCTTTACACTCCTTTACTCCAAAGCAAGATTACTTAACCCATTCCCATTCCCCCCTCTCTTTCTCTCTCTCTCTCTCTCTGTCTCCCTCTCTCTCTCACTCTCTCAGAAAGTGTGAAGGTGATTATGGAATACATATGTTGGTATGAGAGACTGGAGTAACTATGAGTATCTGTTGCGTCTTTCGTGTACCTAGCCGTGAGGGAGCTCTTTAAGGAATGTCTGGGGCATTTAGCAAACGTCAAATACTGGCAAGCGGTTGGAAGTAACGAAGCAACACGTTGACCGCGTGTGACTCGAAAGAATAACGGTCAAGTCTTAGGGTCGTCTCAACTGGTCCCACTGCCTGCTACCAAGATGTTCTAGCAGCACCCAAAAGGTGGGAAAAACGAATTGCATTTTTAAAAGGTTGTTTTAAAGTGTTCAAGTGATGAATTACTCTAGGGACTTTTTAAAGCAGCACGACTAAAGGTCACTGTGACCCAAATACAAGAAAAGAAAGGATCAATTCCCAGGGCTCTTGAACATACAAGACATCAACAATAAGTATTCAAACTGAATGCCTGTTTAGAATCTTGTTCGTTAGAAAACCTCCCATCTCTTAAATAAAATTTACGCTGGTAACTTACGACCCCCACGCCATTTCTTTTTTTTTAAAGGCCACGTTTCTGACGCTAATTAATGGGTCTACGGGTAGCAGCTTCTAGCGCGAAGGACAGTTTAAGAGGAAAATGCCCCTAAATCATATAACAGGGTATTCATATTTGAACGTACCAGATTTAATAATCCTTAAAACCTATAAATGATCTCTTTACGCAGAGTTTATTACACTGTTTTGTCCCTTCTCTTTACATTTCTTCTTCTTAATTGACCAGCGAAAGCCAACACGTCCCACTTTTCAGTTATTTCTTATATTTCAGTTTGTGTACACATGCGTGTGTGTGTTTGCGTGTGTGAGCGTGCGTGAGCGAGCCAGTGTGTGTGTGTGAGCTTGTAAGTTTGCATCCTGTGTTGAACGAGCTGGAGATGCCAATAGATAGGGTTCATACATACGCAAACACAATTTCCTGTCTACGCATGCTTAAAAAAAAAAAAAAGAAAATTAAAGAAGGGGGAGAAAACTGAGAGCACTTTTTGATTGGTGTTATTATCAATACTTTCTGATTTTTTTTCTCTTTGTTCAACTTAATGGAATTTTTGTATGCCGAAGATTGCATTTTTTTTTCGCTTGTACTGTTGAACAATGATGAGTTTGCAGTCGCCTGGTGTCAGAAGGAAATTGTGTGTGCGCACTTCATCACGCGGCTTCATAAGGGGCTACACGCTTTTTCCATTTCAATACGATTGCCAGGGAGAACTCATTGAAAGTGTTGGCATGGTCGTCGTCCCATTATGTGTACTCGTTAGTAAAATTAGATGTGCAAGGTTGTTTATACTTTGTCATTTGTTGTTCAATGAGATGTGAGCTGTTGTTTTTATTTGGGTTTGTTTTTTCCCAATCAGTTGTGCACGTACGTAATTTACGATATTCAAACAAAAGTGAGGTAAGCTGAAAACAGGATAAAGATGATTAGCAATGTCTTTCATTCAATAAATATGGCGTGAACAGTTATAGTGGTTGCTTAACGATTTCTTAATGACCCGCTTACCAACGCTAAATAAAAGCCGAATGTTGAATGCCATCATCAAGTTGCGGTATACAACACTGAACTGAGTTTAAATTAATTTTTGAAAAAAAACAACAACAACTGAATTTTAAAAAAAAATTGTTTTGAAAGTTATCACAATGGGAAAACACAAAAAACGAGTGCAGACCTGAGTGATATCCTCTTCTTAAAATATCTCCCCGTGCCTCGTAATTAAAACTGTAATTCACGTTTATGAGAAACTTTTGATTATAAGGGTATTTTGGTGTGTAATACAATTTTATTGGGTATTTTCTGAAAAAATGTCATACACTTATTGAAATTGATTATTTTAAAAATAACTATAGAAAGAAATGATTCTACAGAATCATCCAGAATTTCGATACATTATAATTGACGTTTCGGGCGTCAACAAGAATATGCAGGCTTCCTAACTGTCAACATTGTTAAGATTATAAATAGTTAAGCAGATAAAAAACAAAATTTTAATCATGTATCAGTTTTTCGCAATTAAAAAAAAAAATATTTTAAAACGTACACATCTGTATATAATGTGAAATCACACTGCAAGAAAAAGCAGAATCGACTCACTCGTATCCATCTACGACCCAAAACAACGTGTGCCCCACGTGCGGTGAAGCTTTTCAGGCAAAAATAGGACTGGCAGGCTACCCGCGTACTCACTATGTAACATAGACGTGGTAATCATCGCAAGAAAATATAAATTGGTTCTGCTTTCATTTTGTACCAAAAAAAAAAATTTATGTTATCAAATTAATTGTTTAGCCATTTTTAAATTGAGAAATTGGGTTGTATACTTTTGCACTACCGGAAGTAAGCAACCCCCAATACAGAATACAGCTTTTTGAATTTCCGAATTAAAAAAAAAAGTAAACAGGTGGATAGTATCTGTTTTAATATATGAAGCAATCGTGGTTGACAACTGACCTGAACAAACCAATGGGGCGACCAGAAGTAATACAGAGAGAAACAGTCTTGCTGGGCGTTGGCTTGACAACGCTGACATCATAGTCGCCCCCATGACGCCACGATGTCCTCTTCACTAACTATTCTGACGTTGTTGCAGGCTGTCATGCAAGACAGCATTATGTTGGGCTTCAGGCCGTTAAGGAAAATGAAGTTACTGGTACTGGCACCTTTGTGTTTCACCACTCTGATTACATTGTGATGTTACTCTGTGGAGAAATAAATACAGAAAGATCAATAGAGATGAACGGTAATCACCCTAAACAACGCTTGAGTTAGTGCCGCTCTGGTTTGATTATCTGAACAATACTTGAGTTAGTGCAACTCTTGTTTGATCATATAAACAATGCTTGGGTTAGTTAAACTCTACTTATATACTCTGAAAATTCTTGAGTTAGTGCTACTCTGTTTTTATCATCTGAACAATGCTAGGTGTAATGTTAGTATATTAACTAAGAGAGTGGAGATTAGCGAATTGGCAATAGCTGTAATGAGACTATATTGGCTTAAGAGAGGAGGGGAGGGTGATTCAGTGAATGAGAGAACTGTGTACTAGTTCGCGGTAAGTGGAATATGAGGCTGGTGAGGGATGGATTGGGCTGCTTTGTGTTAACGATTTGTTCAATGACAGTTTGGTAAGGTTTGTGCTCGGTATACTTGATTTCTTAGTGAGCGTATTTGTTGTCGAGGTTAACTGTGCAGCTGCTGCTATGCTGTTTGTACTGGTGACGTTTGTAGGGTGTGAGAGATGACGTATTTCGTTGTTGTGGTTCAGTTGGTCAGTTGCAGGGAGATAGTTGAAGGAAGAAAGCACGCCGTGGAGTTTTTGAATTAATTAACATATCAAATATAGTTATCTTGGTGTTGTCACTAATCACCCCTCGACTAAACGAAGCTGGTCAACGCCGTATGGTTTATCCAAATAGGAGGTCATAGCCCTGAGAATAATGTGGGCCACTTGTGAAACGTCCATTTCATTGTCTGGTCTTTTTCCTTTCAAGCCTAAAAGTATCTTGTTCAACTACTTCTTTCACATGGCATGAGTACAATGAAATCAAACATTCTGGAGAATTCAAACATTTGGATTTTCTTCATCGCTTTCTTACGACATTTAAAAAAAAAATCTAATCAATGTCAAACATTTTTATTTTCGTCTCCACCGTTAAAATGCATTCGAAGTTTGCCAAGAATTCTACAGAAACATTTCTGAATAACGCTGTTGCCATATATTCAGAGATTTCCCACGACAAAAAAAATGTTCAATTGAGGTAAAGAACTCCCTTGGGAATAAAAAATGAAATAAAATGTCTCTGATACTTTTGTCTCACTCGAAAGACATTAACAGTTGAATATTCAGTACTCCTCTTCGACCATCTCGCCTTTCTCCTTAATTATTGATGATCTCGTTTTCACGGTTTTGCCTTGGCCCGCTAATGAAATATGGAAAAACAAAAAATGTAAACTTTACTGACTTTTAATTTTTTTTTCTTCACTTGCCTATTCATACCCAGTAAAAAATTAAACAGCACGAAGCAAATCTGTGACGGCCATCTCTTAGCTGAGCTTTGCAGAGACTGAGGTAGCGAGAGCGTCTTTGAATCCTACAATGTGACCCCCATCCGCTAGCGTCGTTCAGACGACAAACCAATGTTTACATTGGAGAGAGCTTGGCGTGGAGGTGTGAAGGAAGGGATTTTTAGCAATGCTTCTCCCAAAGGATTATTGGCGGTATAAGCCTCATAATCAAATTACTTTTTTTTTCTCCAGCGCTTCTTAAATTGTTTTTATTGGTTTTTTTTTTAATGTATTGCACCAACATCCCTTCTCGCTTGAAGATTGACCGTTGTTGAAAGCTATATAGTTATATTTAAATTCTGACCAAATTTAACAAGTACTCTAGAATTGTATACATATTCTAGCCCATTTTTCTATATAAAAATATTTAAATAATTTGGATAGGTACATTTTAAATCAGGATTCCACACTCTCAAAATATTCTTAATTTCAAGAAGTATACTTGGGGCCAATACCCGAAACTGTAAATGCTTTCCCCGAATACCGTACATTTTTCACGGCACTGACGCACAGTTTTAGCTTCCGAACGTCGCTCAGCTGTCGTCGAATGTCACAATCATTTGTCCCGAATGTCCCACATAGCTCTTCTCATAATGGCTTCATCTTAAATTGGGAAACAATAGTTGTACAGAAATGTTAATACGATATAAAACGGTTCTCGGTTAACTGTGTTTCAGATAAAATTTGCTCAAATGTGCGTCACTGTTTTCAATTACAGTCAACCCTTGTTCAAGTCAAAAAAACATTGTAATTAAGCCATTCGGACACCAATGATGGCTTTATTTTGACAGAGGATCTTCAACAAAGGAAGCATCTAATAGAACCAGAATGAAAGACGTAAAAAAAAAGGCAACGGCTATTTGATGTGTGTTATTTTTTTGTATTTAACAGATAATTGCGTTTGGATATTATTATGAATTTCTAAATGGCATTGGGGCTTGCATTGTTGCCTGCCAAGGTTCGACATGACCTAGTTTACTGAATAATGATGGGGGAAAAACAAATCAGGATTAGAGTTACAATGGAGAGAGAAAATACTTTGGTAGTGCGTGGCGGTTTAATGCTTTGGGGCAGAGAGAAAGAAAGAGAGACATAGAGAAAAGAAATAGCGAGGGAGAGAGATAGAGAAATGGAGAGAGAGAGAGAGAGGAGGGGAAAGAAAGAGAAAATACTGTTTGTAAGTGAGTAGTAGGTTAATGCTTTGGAACAGAGAGATAGAAAGAGGGAGAGAGCAAGAAAGAAAGAACGATAGAGAGAGAGAGAGAGAGAGAGAGAGAGAGAGAGAGAGAGATAGAACAAAGTGAGAGAAAAGGAAAGATAAAGAAGGGGGAGAAGATTATGACATATTGTGGATGAATGAACGTATATTTTTTATGACATATGGTGTATAATGTTTTATGAAAGATGATATATAATGTCTAGGACCTTTGGTATGTTATGTTCTAGGACCTATGGTATGTAATGTTCTAGGACCTATGATATGTAATGTTTTAGGACCAGTGGTATGTAATGTTCTAGGACCAGTGGTATGTAATGTTGTAGGACCTATGATATGTAATGTTCTATGACCTATGGTATGTAATGTTCTAGGACCTATGGTATGTAATGTTCTAGGACCTATGATATGTAATGTTTTAGGACCTATGGTATGTAATTTTCTAGGACCTATGGTATGTAATGTTCTAGGACCTATGGTATGTAATGTTCTAGGACCTATGGTATGTAATTTCTAGGACCTATGATATGTAATATTCTAGGACCTATGGTATGTAATGTTCTAGGACCAGTGGTATGTAATGTTCTAGGACCTATGCTATGTAATGATCTAGGACCTATGGTATGTAATGTTCTAGGAACTATGCAATGTTCTAGGACTATGGTATGTAATGTTCTAGGACCAGTGGTATGTAATGTTCTAGGACCAGTGGTATGTAATGTTCTAGGACCAGTGGTATGTAATGTTCTAGGACCAGTGGTATTTAAGGCTCAAGAATTGAATGCTAGAAGCTAAACCATAATTGCATTATTTTCCCAGAAACAATGTTACATGTTACGACACAAAACAAAACAAAAACATAGTTGTACCTGGTTTAGTACTAAGGCCATCCACGAAGAGAAGGATAGAGAGAGATTGACAGAGAGAGAGAGAGAGAGAGAGAGAGAGAGAGAGAGAGAGAGCGAGAGAGACGAATCTAAAGTAAAGTTAAGACATAGAGAAATAGACAACGGGTATGGGTGATTTGATAGGCTTATATACGAACTAAAAACTTAAATTACAGTAAATGCATTTTTATAAAAACAAAACAAAAACAGAGTTGTACCTGGTGTAGTACTAAGGCCATACACGAAGAGAAGGATAGAGAGAGAGTGACAGAGAGAGAGAGAGAGAGAGAGAGAGAGAGAGAGAGAGAGAGAGAGAGAGAGAGAGCGAGAGAGACGAATCTAAAGTAAAGTTAAGTCATAGAGAAATAGACAACGGGTATGGTTGATTTGATAGGCTTATTTACGAACTAAAAACTTAAATTACAGTAAATGCATTTTTATCTAAAAAGTTGCTAAAATACTTATAATACATTAGACTAACAAGAACTATTCGAACTATTTCCGTTATAGATTTAAAAATATTGAGTTAAATTGTTTTTACTGTTTGATGGTAACTATGGTAACCATGCTAACCAGGCTAACCATTCTAACCATTCTAACCATGCTAACGACGCCAACATGACTTAACACCTATTACATTGGCTTGTTTATCAAAACACGTACAGCTTAAGTCACGTTTGGTATTGTTGACGGTTGCATCCATTACATCGGCGGCTGCACTTCGGTTTGACAACACATTCACACCTGTTTTAGAACAGGTGTACCGACGACCGCTTTCATTGGTCGAAATACACGCCTAGACGAAGCTGGTCAACGCCCTAGGGTTTATCCAAATAGGAGGTCGTAGAGCCCTGAGAATAATGTGGATGGACATTTCAAATCTCTGGGATAAGGACAAGGAAGAGGTATTTAGGAAGAAGAACCAAATAAGGACCATGACAGAAATTCATATAACGCCCAAGTTTTAAAAAAAAAAAAAAATTGTTTTCTTATTTAAGGGTTCAGATATTTTAACATTTACTCTTATCGGCTACCTGAGTGGCGTACTTAAACCTTTGAAAAACAAGTGTCTACACTTTTTACTGGCTTGAAACTCTCTACACCTTATTTTTTAGTTGAGCCATTCTTTGGAATGTGGTTTTTGTTTTCCTTCAAAAAATAGAATCGCTCCCTGATATTCATTTAATAACGTTTCGCAGCTAATCGCGATTCTCTTTTATTATTTATCGGCAACCCATCCCGAATGAACTCCCCAGCTGACCGTAGTATCGTTTCATGATTTAATATTCGCCCACAATGACACCCGAGTCATGCCTCCACCACCCAGCCCCTCCTCCTCCCCCCATCCTTTATTTCCATTACGGGACACTCTACAACAGCCGTTAACAGCTGCTTTCCCTCCAAAGTCTGATAGAGATCCAACAGCCAAATCAATCACGGATGTCCTAAGCCCTACACTCATTTCCGCTGTGGGTTGGACCCCCTACTGCCGGTCCCAGCGAAGTGATGGTTCTCAGTAGGGGGAGCACAACCCACTTTTCAAAATCATTGCATGTAAAAACGGAAACGGTACTACCTATTGCATTGGATTTCTTTTGTTTTTTTTTTGGTTTTTTTTTTTTTTTTTTTTTTTTTAAAAAGAGGTTTACAATATACTATAGATCGAGCTTCAATTTTAAAAATGCATCCGCGAAAACGTACGGCTAATTCAAAACGTTAACTTTACAATCCTTCCAAAAATAAGATAATCCTCCACCACCCTCCACCCCCTAAAAAATAGCAAGATAAAGAGCTAGAGGTAAAGAGGTAAATATATTTAATTATATTGTTAAAAATTTTTTAATACCATATGTCAGAAAAAAAGGAACCGCTGTCATTAGGTGACACGTTGGTGCGTGTGTTGATATGGAGTCTGGCGTTAAGAGTAGATTGGTTTGTTAGCTGACTGGACGTTCGGTAGCGTTTCGGGATGGTGGGGTAAGGGGGTGACAGACACAATGATTAGGTAGAGCTGGGACGTGATTCCAAAAGTAATAGAAATAACGGAGGTCGTGCTTTCGGGTAATGATAGTTCCCCCCTATCCTCCCTTCCTCCGCCCGCCACCAGTGCCCCCCCCCTCCAAAGTCCATCACATCCACTGATGGTGAACTAGAGATGTCCCATTGTTGAAACAAAGATACACGCAAGCCAATTTAAAAGGAACAGAGCCACCACGTACATGACATCCACATTGGGTGGACTGGAGTCCTCTATTTCCAAAAATAGAAACACGTTATCTCATCTCATGTAAACAGTGCCACCAGATACATGGCATCCACATTGGGTGGACTGGAGTCCTCTATTTCCAAAAATAGAAACACGTTATCTCATCTCATGTAAACAGTGCCACCAGATACATGGCATCCACATTGGGTGGACTGGAGGCCTCTATTTCTAAAAAATAGAAACACGTCAGCCCATTTGATAAAATAGTGCCACGGATTAGTATATCGCATCCGCTGAGAGTGAACGAGAGACATCTCCTTGTACCATTTGAGATCAACAACGGAGACACCTTAAATGTATTTAAATTCATTAGGAAGAGCAAGTATAGCCCAAGTAAATAACCGAGAGTATGTCTAAGGCTCGTGTGCCTTATAATTAGACAGACCGAGAGGTAAAACAGACCAAGACATTGAAGACACCGAACCACAAGTACAAATAAAGTATTACTTAAAGTTAAAAGTGTTTCACTTAAAGTGACGTTTCGTGGAGCCAAAGATAGCACACTCGGGTCTAATTTCATGCCCTTGAGGAAAACAAAATTAGTCGTTTTTTTAAAGATGCTGGAAGGGGAACGTGAATAATATGATCTGCTAGTGAATTTTTGTATAGTTTTTTGTGTGTACTTTTTGTAACATCCATAAGTTTTATAAATCCGCCAATACTATTTCAGGTGTGTCATGAGCTTTATTCTTGGCAAGGGTAGCACACGATGTAGTGGGAAAGTATATTTAAGGAAAAAAACAAACAGAGATGGAAATTCTGTTCTTGCCTCGATGCCGGGCAATTATCCCGAGTCTACTCAGCGCATGTTTGTGAGGTTGTAGATCTTGCCTGCCCTCAAATATTGATTATATGTAATCAATGAAAGTTTTTTTTTTTTTTTAAATGAAATTGTTTACACTCATCACTTCGATGCTGAATGCCAGCGATGAGTTATCTGTCATATGTGAGGTCTTTACAGAACCGGCATATCCACCCCAGACAAAACGTAACAGACAGATCTATTCAGAAACTAAACTGAACTGACAGATGTATTCCTAAAACAAACGGAACTGACAGATGTATTCGGAGACCAAACAGAACTGAAAGATGTGTTCGGAGACCAAACTGAACTGATAGATTTTTTCATAAAACAAACAGTACTTACAGATCCACTCGAGACCAAACAGAACTTACAGATCTATTCAGAAACTAAACTGAACTGACAGATCTATTCAGAGACCAAACAGAACTGACAGATCTATTGATAGACCAAACATAAAATACAGAGACTTGGCGAGTAAATTGAAACAAGGAGAAATTTAAAAACTGCAGCTGCAACCCTTCAAACTCTGACAACCAATGTAATACACAGAGACAAAGTGATCGAGCGCTCTGACATCTTTAACCTAATTAAATGAAATTTATGGAAATAATTAGTTCGAGAAATGTTCCCGGAAACCATGATTTTCGGTTAGCTTGACAAGCACATATATCCGAATAGTTCGCATCCATTCGTCTTCTTGGGAAATGGGCGTCTGTTCTGTATTATTTGCACTCTCTTGATTGGCTTATGACGCCTGATCCTGGAGGGGTAGTTTTGTCTGCACTTCTCTCATTCAGTTTTAGCCTTACTTATTTTTCGTTTATATTGTGAGGGATTTGTTTTGCACATCTTTTCCCAGTTGGATATCCACATTCACTTGCTTAATATCAGCTGCAGATAAGATCACGGATTCTCTTCCATTCTCCAGTTTGTTGTCGCTTCCCTCAATTTTTTTTCTTTACACACAACGTTAAATCGTAGCCGGGGTCGCCAATTATGTCTTGCCCCCTTTGCCAATTCTTCGCACAGCTGGTCATTTGGAGTAATGATTTACGCTTATTCTCTTTACCAGCAAATGCGCCTTATATAAAAAAAATATAAAAAATCCGATAACATGTTGCACATTTCGAATGTTCCAGAACGCCTGGGTTGGGCCCATTGTCCTGCCATAGAATGTGCCGCAGACATCTTGGATGGAAGCTGCAGAGTTTCGGCTGGTGACAGAAGTGTGTGGTGCAAACTTCAATGCTATAGAGGAGCGGTGTCAGCACACGTGCCTCTTAGACTTTTATTTTTGTATGCACTCAGTTTAGAATTGTTTCAAAGGAGCTTGTGGTCATAGCTGCTGCTGCTTGAGTGACTTTTGTGTTCACCTCTTTGTCGATGGAGAGTGAGCTAGAGGTATTAGACCCTTGGTATAAACAGATATTTTTGGAGGGGGGGGGGGATGGGCTGTTTTTCTTGCGCTATGACATTTGTTTTCTTTTGACAGATGGTCATTCCAAACTTCTATACATGCTTTGGAGAGATTAACTAACCGCTGTTTTCCACATTTTTAAGAGCGATGTTAACGGCAGTAAAGGACTATGCAAATATTTTTTTTTTTACTTTTTATCTTTGTCTTTGCACAAAGGCAAGAAGGCTATAAATAGCCTCCATTAGACCTGGTTTTAATGTACACTCATTTTTCACCATCCCTGAAGGAAAACCGCATCATTTGAGAAAAGCTTTGGTGTAAGTACGCACGCAGCCTTGCTTTACTCACACGTACACATGCACAAACCTAAACGTACACTTTAAGTTATCGTTACTGTCAACATATCGATTGAACCTACCAATGGCTGACATTCGATCAATACAAAAGTCTCACAGCTCAAACGGATTAACTAATGGTACGTTTACACCTCTACCATGAAACGGGCACAAACGTTTCTTCCCCCACCACGGCATGGCGATTAGTTTTGAACTGTTGTACTACGCATATGGAGGCCCGTCAGAGAGAGGTGTTTCTAACTGAAATGAGGGTTAGGCAAATTCATTTCTCCTTTTTTACTTTATTTCTTTGGTTCTTTCTTGTTCATTTCTTTCTTTGGTTTCGTTTTTACTTTCTCATTTTCTTTCTTTAATCATTAATTTGAACAACCACTTCTATAAGTTCCTAAAAAATAAATAGTTTTGTAATGTTAATCGATATTATGGTAAACTAAAGAGAAACTAAACCATCAATAAACTGACCTGGTTGGTTTTCTAACCAAGAAAAGTCTCAGTTTTCTTTTCGTTTGTGGAAATTTGAGAATGGCGAAGTATCATGCTAAAACGCTCAAGGTTTTTAGTTAGTAGGACATTTTTTAATGATGTGAATTCCAGCGTTTAAATACACAGATTTAAAAAAAAAAATGAGAATAGTATTTCTTAATTGCACAAATATATATGCTGAGACGATGGAATAGCTCTTTCAACGTCATCAAATGACTTACCAGGGTGATCCTGGAATGGCAGTCTGAGCTGCACTTAACGTAGGAGAACCTGGTTCATGGTTAAATTTATTTTTCCATTTTTTTTGTTTGTTGCAGAGGCTTTGTCTTATTTGGCTTATTTGACTCCTTCATCCACTGCTGTGCACCAGCTGGAATGGTGCTCAGCGATGATCTCCCATTCGTTGATGTCAATGTTGGCTTCCACCAATCTCCTTTTGCAAAAGTCCTTAAATAGCAGTCGCGACCACCCAATAGGTCTAGCCCCTTCTGCCACCGCTCCATACAGCAGATCCTTTGGAACATGGCATCCTCCATTCTCCTTACATGGCTTAACCGGCAAAGGAGCCAATTGCTAAGAGCGTAGAACATGCTACACATTTTGACGTGCTCCAAAACATCTGTGTTTGGCAATTTTTCCTGCGAACAGACACGCAAAATTCAACGCAGACATTTCTCGTGGAAGATGTTGAGTTTCCGCTCATGATTAGCATATGCGTTCCACACTTCTCAAAATGAAAAACTCGGTTGTCTGATCGCGACGCATTCCAGTAATTCTGGCAACGTTGTCAAGTTTATTAATAAAAAACTTTCGCTTTCATCTCACAAGGGTTAACGCTAATACTTGTGAAGAGAAACGACAGGTACGCCTTTTGAAATCAAAGCTATTGTTTTAAACATTAGTCGGCTTCAGGTGTGCTTATCCACGCCAGTTTTTATTTTAAGAATCCAGGCAACTTTCAACAATAAACTCATTATTGCATGGGTGGATCAATCGCTTCAATTGTGTAGACTAAATTTTGAAAATACATGCTTCTCATATGGACGGCTGTGTGTGGCCCGCTCACGCTCCAAAAAACCTTCTAATTTATTCGAGTACGCACAAGGCGGAAATAACAAAAGAAAAACCAAATATTGTGTATATAAAAAAGTACTTCAAAAAACACAATTAAAACACAAACACTTTATTTCTTCGAGTGGCATTGCAAAGGAAGCCGATACTCAATAGTCCTTTACAAAATGTGATATCGAACAATGGAGGGAGGGGGTTCCTGAAACCACACATTTTTTCCCACCTGTGAACTAAATTATTATGCTAATGACCCACCCACTTTCAAAGCGCAGATTTATTTCCCCAACATTTTCAGTAAAAAAAGAAGAAAATATTACGCACCAAACGCAATTGCGTTATTTATTTTTTTTTAAAAAAGAGTCTTCTTTAGCGCAGTTAACGGGTTTTTAATTTTATGAAAACTGTGACATTGTATTTACTTCATCTTTCCTTTGAAAAAAAAAAAAAGAAAGGCAATTTTGGGGGTTGGGGCTCAAAAGTAAAGAGAATGTGTGGACATAGGCATTAAATGTGTAAGCCAAGTTTCAGCTCGCTAAGTTGACGGAAATTAGGTCCATTAGCCGTCCGAAGATTAACCGCACATCCAGCCAGTAACATTAACAAACGCGGAGTTAATCAAAAGGAGTAAGACGGTTTTTAAAGTACAATTTTGATTAGCTTAAATATTTATTTGATCTTAATGACGTAAAATGAATCTCGAGGCATATCTAAGAATAGATGGGCATCACGTGACTTATGTTATATTGATCTTTACTGTCGCAATGAAAGGATACATACATTTTACAGTTAATCTTTGTCGGTTTTGGTAGACAGCGACAATTGACCCCCCAAAAAATGTGGAAGTGTTCACTTCCTTTTCACTCATTTCTTTCCGCTGAACAAGTAATTCGCTGAAGAATCTCAGACAACTAAGCTCTTAAAACGACCCCGTCTTGTTCTCATCATAGCTTATACTTGTTATTTTATAACGAAATATTACCTCATTGCAGAATGTCAGTTTCGTGTTCCACCCCCGTTTAATAATATTGCCACATTTTACCATTAGGTAAAGCATAGCTCTATGTACATTATTTCCGTGGCGCCACGCTGCAGGCGACTCGATGGCATCTGTGCCTATTTTTTTTCAGCTTTTGGAATAGTTTTGAGTTTTAAAAAAAAAATTTTCTTTGGAATTCAAGGCACGATAAATGCGAAATGTGTTCGTTTAGACGGATAATCTTGTGTTCTATCGTGATTCTCGGTGGTTCAAGGGCATTGAAAGTCGTGGGCTTGAACCAAATTCACATCCGCCATATTGGAACCCACTTATCCGCCATCGTGCACAATAGCAGAGATCGAGGCAAAAAATAAAAGACAAGTCGGCTACAGAGATTATGATTATCCATAAGAGCCAAGAAGTCAGCTCGAACAAATTCGTATCTGTTCGAAATGCAAACTTGTAATCGAGAACATAGCAGCTATTCTGACCACACAGCGATACGCTCAGAAATCGAGCAGCTATTCTTACCATAACATGATTTACACAAGAACATTACATGTGTTCTGATCACACAATAATTCACTCAAGAATGTAACAGCTATTCTAGCCATACCATGATTTACCACAGGCTTTGCTGCTGACACATTTTACGGAATAGCAAATTTTCAAGGACTTTCAAAGCAATACGTGCAATGCATACAAAACCAATTTCCATTTATTGAGATTGTTAAAAGCATCGTATCTTTTCTTAATTTAATTGGCATAAATTTTAGTAATACTTTTTAATTTATATATAATAATTACACATTTATAAATTAACAGAAAATGTGATGTAATGAAATAGACACTTTAGATCATTGAACAGTTCGTTTAACTTCATTTTCCCGAAAATGGCCACGTCCCCACATTCACCATTCAACTGATTTATATCCTAGTCCTTTAGCTCTTCAAAGTTTTCATCCCTATTCCCTTCTCGATTTTCAAATATGTCCCTCAGTCACATGACCAAATAAAACACCCTGCTTGGCTTGTATTTTCCGTAACAATATATCAATCCTCCGTTCTACAGTGCAAATGGAGTGCAGTGTTTAAACTTTGCCCAGCAGTCTCTTACCAAGCGACTGCGTTCAAGCTATGTGAAGGAAATAGTGAGCGCTAGGCGTGTGAAAGATTGCAATGAACGAAACAATAGAAAAAGAATGTTTCGGCTAAAAGTCTTCTACAGCAGACTCAACAAGAAACGGCAAAGAAAAAGAAGTGATTTTAAAAGTTAAGTTCTAGTAGAACCCCAATGTTGGGTGAAAATGCTGAAGGTGGAAGTGTTGCATTATTGGAAGTTAGGTTGTCCAAAACCAAAATATGTACTAGACAAAAAGATTGCAGGAAGTCAAAGAATTTAGGTATCATTGAAGTGAAATAAAAGATTTGAACTGGCCAAAAATATAAAGATAATAAACATTAAGACAAGAAAAGAAATACAAGAGAAGGCTCCAAGCCCTAATTGATGTCCAGGATTGTCTAGACATCAAAAGCACTAAAGATGCTAAAGAAAAGATGGAACGACAAAAATATAGCCCTCAGTACCAAAATCAGGCTGATGCGCTCATTAGTCCTGGCCATTTTCCTGTATGCCTGCGAGTCCTGGACATTAACAGCAGAACTTCTTAGGCAAATAAAGGCGATGGAGATGAGATGTTTCAGAAGCATTCTTGGCATCTGCCACAGAGACCATATCTCCAATGATCAAGGAAAGAAAGGATTCGTCAGGCTTTTGGGCAGTACGATGACCACCTGGTGGCTCTAAAAAAGCGAAAACTGCAATGGTATGGTCACGTGACAAGGAAACAAGGCCAAAGAAATCTTGCAGGCACAACGAGAAGAGGGGGAAGAAGAGGAAGACAGAGAATAAGATGGGAAGATAACACCAAAGAGTTGACGGGACTAAAACTAGGCGATGCTCTGCGAAGTGGAGAAGACAAAGACGAATGGAGGAGGATATTTCACGTGCCATCTGTGGCACCCCAATGGTCCAAGGACTAAGGGACATGATGATAGGGTAATATAGTCCCGAAAAAACATGTTTTTCCATTCTTCACATTCGCTGATTTATTAGTGCAGTAAATCAGAACCCTAATGTAAACATCTGATGCCGCCTTGTGTTTACCTTTGTTGAAATGGGACGAGGCAGGAATTGTTTTCTTTGTTCGATATCAACGAAACGAAGTTGTTCACTGAGCCTATCAGATAACCTTCTTCCCCTTTCACCTACATAGCGGGGGCAGTGTATGCGTCAAACAATAACATAGATCACATTGAGACTCGTACAAGTGAAGCCCTCTTATCACTGGTTCTCACATTTATAATAATTATCTGTGACAGTTTTATTTCAATTATATTTTCCTGCATGTTAGTTAATATAAAATCATGGATTTCCCGCTTGATACTATTTTCGTCTGTGAAGGAAATTAAACCCAAGTGTATTTGACATACTAATTTTTTATGTATATCTGAATCTCTTTCTATCTTTCTCTCTCTTTTTGTCTCTTTGTCGTCTCTCTCTGTCTCTTTCTCTTTATTTCTATTTACGTCTTTTCCTCTCTCTATTTCTCTATATCTTTCGCCATTTGTCTCTTCTTTCTCTCTCTCACTCTTTCTCTTTCTCTCTCTCTGCCTCCTTCTCTCCATTTCTCTCTCTATGTCTCTCTCTCGCTCTTTCTCTCTCTCTCTTTCTATCTCTGTCTCTTTCTCTCTCTCTCTCTGTCACTTTATCTCTCTGTCTTTCTTTCTCTGCCTTTCTCTCTTCTTTTCTCTCTTGGTCTCTTTCTCTAGCTTTTCTCTCTTACTCTTCCTCTCACTCTCTTTCAGCAGGTACTTAAAACATTGTTAGAAAATAAACACTGTAGTCTTTTTTTGGCACTCCTGTCATTTTGTTACGTTCTGCTGACTTTGACAAATCTTTTGAATTCTGGCCAGAGATGTATCGTAAACCACTTCGCTCTGCGTCTTACAATTTACTTGCAGCAATGCCTGATGGATGGTAAGGAGACGAGGAGGGTTACAAGTAAGCATACATCTCACCCTTCAGCATCGAAGTCACTGGAATTTTTTGTTTTAACGGGATAAAAAAAAATTGTTTGCTGGACACACAAATGTCTTTTTTTTTTTCACTGTCTAACATTTGTTAAAAATATCGTTAGACAGAATCCTTCTTGGGGTTTCTTTGGTTCAACTGATAAATTGTAAAAGTTTTATTTTTTTTTTATGTTTCTGTTATTAAAATATATATTTTATATATATTTAAACAAATGTATAAGTGTGATTTCATAAACTTTATTTTAATTTTAAGGCTATACAAGTTAACGTATGTTCAGATATTTAAAAAAAATTAGGTAGATTCAAATTATTATGCAGTTCCTTTCATGTACACCGAAGTTCAAACGACTTAAAAAGTTACATAAATATTGCCTGCCACCAGTCTATGTGGTTTTCCAGCGGAATTATGATTTATTGATTAAAGCTAATCTAAAGCATTATATAATCAGCCATTGACTTCACAATTAATTTCGCTTTGGCCAGTTAGTTTACCTTTTTTTTTTTAAATCGTCTTCGTTTCATGGAATGGAAGCACGCATTTTCTTGTACTATTTATAGACTCTTTTATCATACGCTTCCTCATGTTAAATCATGCAATGCATCTCCATCAGCTCGGGGCGCACATGTGCTCACAACTACAATATGAGAGAATACATGTTTTCCTTTCTTCCAACCGAGATGGCTTTGAACAATGACACTCCGAACATCATCTCACGCTGCCAGAAGAGCAAAGACGCATTAAACCTCATCAATATTTATGTTTTCCCCGGGCTGTTGGGATAAAAATAGATCGACAAAGAAGAACTTGCATTCAAGAATAATGATTTGCATCACTGTGCCAGTGAAATTAAAATGAAATGATAATTTTTTTTTAAACGCGTACATCATTGTGACATATCCAGAGCATATTCAATTATTTTGCTTGTTACATTCATTTGTTAGAAAGATAGCTTTTATTTAAAAGAAACATGCTCATTGAGAAAAAAACACAAGCTGCCTAACGAAGATAACCTGGAATAACTACAACAACAAATAATGATATGTAAACATTTTGTCAAGCTAAAAATGTATTTTTAAAAAACACGTGCAAGATAAAATTTAGTTTAAAAGATCTTGCACATTATGAAATTATTTATTACTAATGTCTTATAAGCGTCAGTGACGTAAAGAAATCTACAAAATAATTGTTCGATGTTGATTCTATTAAAAAAAAAATCTTTATATATAACATTTATCTCAATACATCCCCATTTTGAATGCTTCCAAAATTGACGCTATGAATGTGCAGACGTCGAAATGTGTACCAGGTCTGTAGGTCACAACGAACCCACCAAACGCAGGCTTCACAGATTCGAACACTTTCAAGTAAAGATGAGAGCTTTACACAGATACATCAAAGAAACGAAGAAAAGAAAAAGGTAGGTCATCGATTTTGTCCACATAATTTGTTTAAAAAGGATATTAAAAAAAAAAAAAGCCCAAGTACAACAAAAACTCCTGATGATCAATTAGTTCTGACTTAAAAGGGTGTCTTCTGCTCATGGTACATGAATCATTTTCCAGAAGTAATGACTCCTAAGCCCGGCTGCACTCTTACACCTTGACTTAATGAAGAGATCAGAGACGTATTTCTTGAGCAGGTATTAGCCATGGAATAGAATCTTACAGGACATTTTCATAATGTAGCACTAGTAATAGATGCAAGGATCTCTGAACACAAAGTAGGTTAGTACGATTTAAAAGGGGGAAAAAAGCTTTAAATGAGTATTTTCATGGAGTTGAAAACAATAAATGTTTTTTTTTTTTTTTTTTTTTTTTTTTTAAATGAATGGAAAAGAACAACACGTTTTTGATAGTGCAGGTGAAAGGCTTTTCCTTACCGACTCTACTTCGATTTGTCTCAGAATATGCTTGACAAATTTTCTTTCTTATTTCTGATTTAAAATTTCATTTTAAAAAGTCTTTTTAAAAAAAAACAGAAACTAAATTGAAATGCGACGTTGAGATTCCTTACATTTTTTTTTTTTTTTTTTTTTTTTTTTTTAAATGAATGGAAAAGAACAACACGTTTTTGATATTGCAGGTGAAAGGCTTTTCCTTACCGACTCTACTTCGATTTGTCTCAGAATATGCTTGACAAATTTTCTTTCTTATTTCTTATTTAAAATTTCATTTTAAAAAGTCTTTTTAAAAAAAAACAGAAACTAAATTGAAATGCGACGTTGAGATTCCTTACACTATTCATGACAAAATTACAGCTAAGTTTTGAAAAATGCGTGATATATTAAGTTACTTGGGCTGAAGGGGTTGCATTTGTTGTTGTTTTTTACACCGGGTATTTTGGGTCCAAGGGTTTCAAACAAGAGTTAACTTCTCATTTTCTATACTATATGCCAGCCTAAAACAATAATCCTGCAAAAGTCTCAAAGACAGTCCAAAAGGCAGTCTCAGAGCCAGCCCAACAGACAGTCCCACAGACAGTCCCACAGACAGCCCCACAGACAGTCCCAGTACAGTCCAACTCCATTCTAGTGGCTCTTTAATGATTAATAAAATCGTCAATAGCCACCCTCGAAAAAATTGAACCTCTTCACATGAGTTGAACAGTGCACGCAGGACGCTCGCTGCTTGACAGCTTCTTTTTCTTTTCTCCACCAAGTACTATTAATATAAAACGTGTTGGTTGGTTTGGGGGGGGGGGGGGGGTCGGTTGGGAAAATGGAAGCAGCCACGCCAGAAGCAAAGCATAGATAAAAGATTATCCCATTTTTTATATTCTTAGTATCGTGTTATCATCCTGTTAGGCTACGTCCCAACGAATGAATGTTGGCCTACCCCCTGTGATTGTATCTCTATTTATAACGATCAGATCAGAGTTTAAAGAGCCGTTGCAAAATAAATGTATTTCTGTGCCCCAGCCATGAGACTCGTGTCAGGTCTGTGACATTCATCTCGCTGATCTGACCCATCTGAACGGGGTGTTAGCCTCGCGACCCGTTCGTTTGTACGGCCGCACTCGGATGAACCTGATCTAAATAGGTAATTACCACGACATGGAGAAATCAGCGGCTTTGTTTAACTGACGGCGGGGCGATACACCTTCAGGACAAATGCATTGGGTCACGCCTTGTGGATCTGATGAGACGAGAAGCGCTAGGGAGGGGGAAGCTAGCAGCCTCAAAGCATTTGCTACAAGTTTCTCAGGCTTAAATTGTGTCAATGTTCACTCGATCTTACGCCATTCGTTAATATGTTGTTTTTTTCTACCGCCATGCAATACGTATTTAACACAACGCATTAAGGATATTATTGCCATAGATTTTCCGTACTAATGTGGTAGTCACAATGTCCACTTGAAGAACTATATTTTTTGTGTTGAAGATTAAGTGGTCTACCTTAATCGTTAAAAGGTTGTAACCACAAACACAGTGGTAAGAAAGCAACGTTCCTTAAAAGTCCAGCCCGATCCTTTTCAAGATGCGTGCATGATGGTTGGAAAAATCAAAGTAAGCCTCCCTTAGTGAACGCGTCAGCGAATAAAGAAATAATGTACACTGTACTCACTTAATGAACGTGTCAGCGAATAAAGAAATAATGAACACTGTACTCACTTAATGAACGTGTCAGCGAATAAAGAAATAATGTACACTGTACTCACTTAATGAACGTGTCAGCGAATAAAGAAATAATGTACACTGTACTCACTTAATGAACGTGTCAGCGAATAAAGAAATAATGTACACTGTACTCACTTAATGAACGTGTCAGCGAATAAAAAAAAAAACTTGTACACTGTAATGACTTAGTAAATGTGTCAGAGAATAAAGAAATCATTTACACTGTAATCACTTAGTAAATGTGTCAGCGAATAAAGAAATCATTTACACTGTACTAAACGATGATCGTATTATTTAAAGACTTAATTCAAGGTAATAATATTTTTAATTTAGGCCCTTTCTTTTTATTACTGTTGGGTCTATCATTCAAAATTTGGATATGTCTATATCAAGTCAAACTCTTACATTCATTAAATCTTAAAGAAAAAAGAAAATTTTAAATAAATATTTATAAAAAATCTCTATTTTGCTTATTTGCTTCTAAAATATAAATAATCTAAAAAGAATTTTTGAAAATACACACATCTTTAAATGACCTCAGGGGAAAACGAATTAAAACTCTTTGAACAAAATAATTATTATTACCATTAAAAAACAACAAGCAGGCTTTTGAATTAAAGACACAAGTTGTCCTAGAAATGTCCAGATGAATTTGATGTGTCTATTTTTAAACAAAGCCGATGAAAAATTTTTTTTCCCCGATTCTAGACGTGCCACTCTCATTTCCACAACTGACTTGGATGGCTTCCGGTGTGGAGGAGCACGTCATATGATATTGAAATAAGAGATTGCAAGCCGGGTCTACTCTGTTGATTCTCATTTCACATCTCCTTAAAGCTGAGAATAGATAATCTCTTCTCCTTTGTTAATGGTGTTATCCGTTAACCTTACATCTGCCTCTATCTCTATGGAAGTATACAGAAAATATACGAGACAGTTTGGAAAATGTTTGAGCATCTGATAAAGAATTAGAATTTGGCGGTGGGGGGCTGCAAAAAAAAAACCAAAAAAAAAAAAAAAAAAAAAATAAAAATTTAAGTAATATTTTTAAACTCTAGGTCATGAAATTAATGTATTCAATTGAAATTTTTTTTTATTTTAAAGTTAATTTCTATCAAACGGAATTTGAGCTCATAAACACTGTTCAAGGAATGAGTAATGGTGCAAGAACCAGAAATTGTACATTAGAAATGTATTTTGTTAGATAATACTTTTAATCGAATTCTTCCGAAAGATAATATAATGTTTTCTGCGTGTAATTAATACTTAATATTATATCGAGTAATGCAGAGGGCTTTCTGTTATGAACATTGATTTTTATTGAGATCTTCGAAAACACAGGTTTTATTAGCTTTAAAATTCAAATGTATCTGTTGTTGAATGTATTGTATTGCATGTGTGCTCAAGAAGGCATCGATCCCAAACAACCCCTTAAATGTTCTGTCTTTTTTTATTTCCAGATCTAAAACATATCTCGTTCCGCTATTTTCTTGCGCAACAGTGCTGTCTCAGTAGAGTGATGCGCCCTGTATGCTGACTGGAAAGGTTCCAACAAGTCACACTGAATGAGGTGATCCAGGAGTTGGCGGAGAACGACTTTTTCTAAGATTTTGGATACAAATGGTAGATTAGAGACGGGGCTTTAGCATGGGGCCGGATACATGGAGGAGGTAAATTGCGTTAAAAGTCACAAGTTTTCAGATGATGGAATGGGCACTAAATTGTTAATACGTTTCAAATCTCTTGTATGCGAATGTGTGTGTGTGTATAGTGTTCGTGTGTAGTTGTAACACAGCGCATGTATTAATTTATATGCGCATATAATCTCAATATTAAGTTGGCCCTGACAAATGAATTTAGTCAAATGACTGCCCATTTTTACATACATACAGTACATGTGTTCACAGTTCGAACTTCACTATAGAGCTTAAACTCCCCCCCCCCCCAAAACCCCCCCACAAAAAAAAAATAATTTACATTTCCGAAAAAAAAATAAAAAAAAAAACCACCACCATAAAAGATAGTTATTTTACTTTCATGATAAGAAATTAAAAAAAAAAAATCAATCATTCAATAATTACTCTTTGTTGATTGACATATTCATGATCATGTAAAACCAACACAGGTTCATGCATGGCTTTCAGTGGATTACGTTGAATAGAAAACTCTGTACGAAGCGAATGAATGACAAACGCCATGCGTGAGGTTTCAAGAGCAAGCTAGATGAAGGGATGCCTACGTCTTGAACGACCAGCTTCTATATATATAAAAAAAAAAAAAAACACCTTTTGTTCATCCGATCTGTGCATTGCTTTGGTTTCTTTTTTTGTTGTTGTTGCAGTCAAAATCTATGATGTGAACACCTGTTTCGAGTGCGCTTACTATTCATCATTGTGATTGATGCGCTAGCAGCGATGTTATCTCCTACCTAAGTGTACACAAATTATGTTTGTCAATGTCTTTACTCATTATTTCGTTTGTTTGCCCAAGAATGTTGATCGATTGTATTCTAAATAGAAAGGAACCCCCCAAACCCCCCAAAAAAACAAAAAAAAACCAAACAAACAAACAAACAAACAAACAAACACGCAGTACATGGCGTCCACATATTTAATGTAAGTTGACTCCTCTCTCCTGTGTGACCTTCGATTCAGTAACTGTCCACAACGTTTGTCCTATAGTCTCGACCCATAACACTTATCTGGCTTTAAATGTCTTCTGTCGAAAGAGGTGTGCAGGCGCTACAGTGACAGCGTGCCAGATTCGATGGCATCACCGCACCTAACGAGGTACACCGTCTTCGACATCTTGGGCTTCTAGCGTCAGTTTGAGCCACATGACTAAAGCAAGCATTCTATATTCATCTGTTTAGCGAGAAATATGGGCCTCCCTCTTCATAAGCATTGTTCTCATCAGGCAACCTTCTTTACTTTACAGGAAATGTTTTAGCTTACAATGATCAAATATGACAAAGTTATAACGAAACAAAGGTATATTTTAGGGTTTACAATAAACATAAATAAATGTCTGAGAAGTTTATAATATACAATTAAAATGTATCATTAGAAGCAATGAGAACGGTTTCACTTCACAAATTTGATGAATCAACCTTCAACTATACACATAGAGCAGCGGTTCTCATCCTTCCTCATGCCGCGACCCTTCAATACAGCTCTTCATGTTGTGGTGAACTCAAACCATGAAATGATCTTCGCTTCTACTTCGTAAATATTTGTTTTCGGATGGTCTTAGGCGACCCCTTGTGTAGAGGGGTCGCGACCCACAGGCTGAGAACCAAGTAAAATATTCCTTTTTTTCCTTGTCTAAAGCGAATGAGGGTCGGCCTCCCATACAATTTTGATAATTCCCAGACTGTTTGCAGAGGCGATACAACGGTTGTGCTGGGAAAACACGCCCCTGCTTATTGGCATTTAAGAAGAACGACTTCCAGTCATCTGATGCTTTCTATGTGTGTGTGTGTGTGGAGGACGGAGGATCTGGGATTTACGGAGATGGGGGTTGGGGGGGGGGCTTTTGTTAAAATGCGATATGCGGCTTGTGCAAAGGGATCTCCAATTACAAACGCTGTGCTAACGGACATCATGTTACTTCAAGATTGTATTAAAATACTTCTTTTTAAAGTTTTGTATATTTTTTAAATTTAAAAGTAATGGTTTACTTTTGTTAACTGACAACAACAACAAAAAGTGCTCTATAAAATTGTATTTTAAAGCAAGTAGCATGTCGTTCAAATGTAACGTATGCAGTTAATATTTTATCAAAAATACTTGTCATATGTGATTATGACGTGCAAGCAACTTGGCCAAGTGCAGTTGCGTAGCTAGGGTTGGTGCCGCCCAGGTCAGGGTAACCTTTTGGATGCCTCTCTTCCACGACCAAAAAAAAACAACACAAAACCAAACCACGCAGCGTGTTGGCCCAAAAATGCCACCACCTCACTATAAAGAACAAAAGTTGCGCTTTGGGCGCACCGCCCATCACCACCCATCACCGCCCATCACCGTCCATCCATCCCTTTTCAATGCCACAAAGAGAGCATATAAACGTGTATTGACGTATAACGAAGAAAAGGCGTTTAATGGAGCTTTCTGTTGAATGTTAGGCCTGTGTTATATCTTGTGTGGTGACCTAATCTTGTTTCAACGCAACACTGTGGCGTCCAACACTTTTATCCTTTTATGTTGTTGTTTTTTTTTTTGTTTTTGTTTTTTATGTGACGTCACTGATTCAACGTGAAGCGCTCCACCACTCCACACCCCTCCCTCGATTGGGAAAAGTTTGTTTAAGTTCTAAATTTTTCAGAATGTTATCGGGTGATACAATTTCATAGAATTTGTTTTCTGTGTTGGGGGTGGGGGGGTGTCAAACTAATTCTTTATAATTAAACCGACAGCTTTCCCAGCCGGAGATATTTGCTAGATTTTCCAGACATTAACGAGACGTAATATACTTATAGGGGCCTTACAAGATATTACTGTGTGCAATAATATTTGTATATTTCGAGGATTACAATTTTTCACTGTGCTGTAAGTTAATAAAGTTTATATTTCGTTATAATATATATAGTATTTTTATATTAAATTAATAGGATAGGATACTTATATTGATTATTGTTAATGTCCTTAGCTTTGGTAACATTTTTATTTGTGTCCTGCTGTTCAACCCTTTGTTACGTATTTTGCATCTAACCAGCCAAATATTCAGACATATTAAATTTCAAAAGAATATAATGGTACATAGCAACTTTTAAGTGTACTTTCATTAATTAAATTCCTTGTATTGTCTTCCTTTCTCCATAGTTCGCTTTGAAACCACTAATAAATGCATGATAGACAACGGCAGGAAAGAAGAAAAGATATATTCTATAAAACCTAGAGCCTATATTTTATTTTGTAATGTGTCGTATTCCTAAACACATTCACTGGTGAATGGAGATTATGTGAACGAATGTACAGTTGGCAAAGGAAACTGGAAGATCAAAATAACAGATCATATGATTTAGAGAGATATATATATAGAGAGAGAGACAGATAGAGAGAGAGAGAGAGAGACAGAGAGAGAGTGATAAAGAGGGAACAAGAAGTAAAACGGTAAATAAACAAAACTAAATAGAAAAGATCGATGAGTCACTAGGTAAATTCATTTGCGGATGCAAGATTTTTGTTTAACTAATGGAAATGTTGTATATCTTGTTAACTTGTGGAAAATACTAGATTTCTGTTTCACTAATTTATTATGTTAGATATTTTGTTCACTGGTGGAAAATGTTAGATATCTTGTTCACTAATGGATAACGCTAGATTACTCGTTACCTGATAGATAATGCTTGATATCATGTCAACTAATACAAAATGTTAGATCGCGTAACGTTCTCCAGATAATACAAGATAGGAGATGTTACAGTTACAATATAACTCCACATTTGATAAAAAGCGCTTCTTTAATTACTTACAAATGGTGCAGCTCTTTTCATAATATCTCTATTCCGGTTAAATCAACTCTCCCGTAAGACATTTCATACGCACGAAATACATTTTGGACATGACGCCGGACAGTGGAAGAGATGGGTGGCAGGAGAGCGCACCCTGGGAGATGAAGATAAGGACAGGGTTGACGCGAAATTGAGATTTGCTGACGAGCACAAGAAGCTCATATTTCCCAGTAATGTATGAGAAGATACAATGGCGTGTACAGTGACATCAGGTTCATGGTTGCAATGTCAACTTCCGAGGGGGGGGGGGCCTGGGGTAGGGGTGGAAGGGGAGGAGGAGGGGGTCTTACGAATATAACTTATTTTGCGACGTGAAAATAAGTTGAAATGTTTCAAAATTTATATCGTATTTGTTCAACTCATACGTAAATAATTGACACTATTTAAACAAAAATGCTTTTCTTTAAGATTTTTTAAAGACTTATTTCCTAGATTAATCTCAATCAAAATCAATTCCTTCACATTATACTCCGAAAATTTCAATACCCCCAGTGCCCGTCATTCCCACGCAAAATCCGCACTGGTTTTCCTGAAATTTGAGATTCGACCACCGACATCCATTCTCCTATGCCCTAACCAGCCTACCTCTTACCACAAATACCTGTTCTCCTATTCCCTAACCGGTGTACGTCTCACCACCAAAAGTCGTTCTCCTATACACTAACCAGCGTACCTCTTACCCCAAACAGCCGTTCCCCCATTCCTTAACAGGCCTCACTCTTACTCCAAACTTGACTCTAAATTTTACACTTTAATCCAGTCTTGGAATCTATAAACAATCCACGCGTATTCCTCCAACTCCATCGGACCCCACACAACGCCCCTACTTTTTACCGTCTCAATATGACCCCATCCACCAACCCTACTTTCTCCCTCTGGACATGACTACATTCGCCACCCGCACTTTCTTCTACTCCCTCCCTCTAAAAATGGCCACAGCCTCCATCCCTACTTTTGCCTTCTCGGCATGTGTCACGGGCACACAGCGTTATGAAGTGAAAAATGAGGACGGACAACAGATGAGGCCAGGCGGCAACATCAGGTCCGTCATAACACCATGTGATGTAAGGAAAAGACGTTTTCCATTAACTCAGTTGGAATTTTTACGGGACATAAGTCACAAAAAAATGTATAAATGTCTATTAAATTAATGCCCTTTGATCTTGACTTTACTAAAACTATAATTTCATGAAGAAAAAGAACTCTAAAGTTGAGTACATGAAAAATGAAATTGAATTAAATAAAAAAATATGTTATGTAAAATTTTAAAGTGTTTATTTGTCATTCACAAATATAATTAATCCCTGTGAAATCTTTAGGGACTAAGTTTTGTCATTTCTAAGACCGGAAAACGTCACATCGCATGACGTAATGTTACTATTTTTAGTCAATGTTTTTTAAAATAAATAGCTTCTAACAATGTATTTCCGCAGAGTTACGGCAGTAACAATTTGTTTGTAAAAATCTTTCATATAATAACGTTGTAGACACGTTTTTGTCAAGGTTGAGATCCACTGCGCCGACATTAACGTAAAAGTGCTGAACAGCTGATGAGAGATTGGCCAAAAGGAGTACCGGGATGTTTTATTAATATCTTAATGAGATTGGCCAGACTGGACGACCGGATGTTCTATTAATAGATTTCCGCAATTAAATGACAAACCCTATTGTTTTAAATCTCTGTTAGATGAAGGAGGGATCCCTAATGCTACACAACCTTACCACTCACACAATGACATGATAGCATTTCTGTCATTGTGCTGTAAAAGCCTTGCGCACCAAGTGATCGGGAATTCCTTTCAAAATCCCGCGTTTAATTATGGAAATAGCAACTGGCACCAAACTGCATCCTCCAATAATTGGCACTCTATGTATTTAAGATTTTTCAAATAAATCGTAGGTACCGTTGTTGATCTCTTGTGTTTTTCGGCTTTTTAGTAATGTGAAATGTAAAAAGAGATCGGATATTCACTGCCAATCACACTGAACCAAGTGTAACTAAAAAATAAAAAAATTATCCATCACGAAGTCGGTTTTAGAAATATAGCAAATTAAAATGAAATTAAAACTTTTTTTTACGACTATAATCATTAAAAAAAAACACAGCAAGGCATGACTTTTTGGGAACACCTCCCCTACGGTGATGCAGTCGATGGAACATTGTAATTCATGAACGCCTCAACGTCTGTCTGGTTGTTTACTGTCAATAATCTCACGCAAATATGTTATGATCCTTGCTTTCAGAACGGCCTTAGATCTAGCATTACCCATCTATATTACGTTAAACGTGGATATTATTGTCCGTCTCTATTATCCCCCCCCCCTCTTTATATTTCCAGCTCTGTTTACTGGAGTAAGTAAGCGACGGACACGCCTTCCATCGGCATGTGATGTCTTATATTCGAATATCAAGTACGTACCGTTCTTGGCAATGGATAACATGTTGAGATCGTTGATAACGCATTTGGCGTCTCGAAAAGCGTGTGGGGGCCACATTGTTGGTCATTGTGTGTGGGGGCCACATTGTGGGTCATTGTGTGTGGGGGCCACATTGTGGGTCATTGTGTGTGGGGGGCACATTGTGGGTCATTGTGTGTGGGGGCCACATTGTGGGTCATGTGTGTGGGGGCCACATTGTTGGTCATTATGTGTAGGACGAAACAATATTTAAGGCATTTGCTTAAACTTATTTTGTTGTCGAGAGAGGGTTAATCCAAATGAATTATCTTTGCCATTTTGTCGGTCAGTAATTTATAAAATCTGAGGCTGTCCCTCAAGTTGTCCAAATAATTACTTCCCCCTCCCCTATCCCCCACCATTTTATAAAATCTTCACTAAAATCTTGTGTCAACGATTCCCCCCCCCCTTTTTTTTTTACCTTAGCTGCAAAACGCTTGAAACGGTGGCGACAGTGGCGATACTTCTTCGGATGTCGTTATTAAAATTCAGTGACCTTACACGCACAAGACACCTAGCGAGAAGATAACAAGTGGGACAAAAGACAACATTTTCACGTGAGATCAGTGTCGAGTATGAGCGTTCATTAGTAATTGTTGCGACTCAATATTATGTTCATTAGTTGTTGAACGCTTTTCCCGCGCTTGACTATTATAGTTAGTGAACGCTCTTCCCGCCATTGTCTTTATGACGTATTTTTGTGCTGATTGGTGACGTATTGTCTATGCAGTGTTGTGACGTATGTTGTAGTCGTGCGGCAGTCTTGAGTGGAACCTTGGAGTGATAGGATGTTTATTATATTTACTTAGATATTAAAGTTATAGTTATTATGAAAAGGAGTTGAGTTTGTTCATTAATAGTGAGAATAGTACGACGCTTCAACGTGTGAAAGAACTGACGAATGTAATCAATCCAAGAAGACGTTAGGAGTTGACTTTCAGCAGCATTGGGGGGAGAATGATTCACTGCCTCCGGATACTGGACCATGAACATATGCGCTTCATAGTTGAGTTTTCCAAGGGCATACGTGCCAATGAAGCTATACGATATTCAAATGCGACTTCACCAGGTTTTTTTGGGGTATTTGGAACTTGCACCTAACACCAAATGATGTTTTATACGCCCGGGGTGCATTCCACCACGTTGCTACACTTTTGTTGTAGAATGACCAGCAGTTCTAGTAGATTTGAATTCTTAACACAGTTTAAAGCCCTACCAACATTTATATCGCTATAAATTCTGCTTGAATTTTTTTTTTTTTTAATTGCATTTGTATTTACTAGATTGTTCATGTCTTCTTATGTTTCCTTTATAATTTGCCATTTTATTGCTAAAGCTTATTTTTCATGTATCGTGTTACACCCCGCTTAATAAATGCACTGATGCACTTTCTTCATCCTGTTATAAAAGGTCTGCATGAATATGCTTTCCATCGGGATGTTGGGTTTTAGATAACCTACAATTTGAAACGATTTGGAAGAGGAAATAATTCATACCATAGCAAAACTGACAGTAATAAAAAAATAAAAATAAACGAATTATCAGAGGAAGAGCGCCGTTGTCAAGTTTTGCACAAGTTTTGTACTTTTTAGTCTTTATTATCCTGTATTTATCATCTCCTATGACGTATCAGATGCATGGTCATCTGGGGTGAGTAGGTGTACAAAAGTTCAGCTCAATTGAAAATCCAGAAGTGGGACACATTTGAGATGCAAGATTTTATCTGCAGCGGTCACTCAAGGGTCAGTGGGGAAAAAAAAAACGGCTGATCTACTTATCATATGAAGTTGTGTTGTCTCTGGAATTTAGCAGCCATGCAAGATTTCAAATCAATCGGGCGAAGGGAACAGGTGGAAAATTGGGTTATAAGACTTGATACAGACAGGCACGCAGACAAAATTGCAATCTGAATAAAACAGCGGTTTATAATAATTTACAAAAGGTGGAAACATTTGTTTTTTACAGGGAAATATTTTGTTGAAATGGGAAAATGGAAATTATTTTCTTTATTAAAGATAAAGAATTTTTTTTTTAATATGATGAGATCATTGGAGCAGTGGGGGGGGGGCGATTGCAGGTTGGAGGAGGCTTGAGGTCTATGTTTGGAGGTACGTGTGTAAATGAGTGTAAACATATAGTGTGTATGTGTGTTTATGGGTATATATTTTCTGTATAAGTATGTAAACATTTATGTGTTATTTCTTCTTACATCTGAGCAAGTCATGCACGTGTTTGCATTAGAGTGGTATACATTTTGAAGAATATTACTTTGGCCCCCCTTAGTTGGTTTAACTACAGAAGAAAATAATCGCTGCAAATTGCCCAATTAAATTCAAATCATATTTAGGGGTCGCTCCAGTAAATGAATTTTTGTTGTAACCATCGTCTGTGTGCGGTTGTGGGAAAACGAGTCATACAATGTTCATAATTTTTTTTAAAAAGCTCTTTTTATGGGAACATAATATGACAAAAGAATTTCAAGCGTCTTCGGTACCATTGGTAGTGCACTGAAGAATGTCAAATATTTTTTTTAATCCCTAATTAATAGATAACTCCAGTTATGTTTTCAAATCGCAGTCTACTTTAAGACCTGCAAGTACTTGAGCGAAGTTGACTTTTATTTCAGAGGAACTTAAATTGACGCTTGTGATAAATCAAACCCTCTTTAGATCTATCTAAAGCTCTATGCCGTAAATTTGAAGTGCTAAAAAAAAAAAGAAGATATCCCCCTACACATGATGTAGTCTAAACCACTGACCTGTGTACATATCTTTGTGTAACTGTATATATGTCCATGCGTGTTTGTAGTATGTGAGTTTGTGTGTGAGTGTTTGCGTGTGAGTGTGTAGAGTTTTCAAACACTCCCCACGTTTCTATCCCATACACTCGATTGACTTTTTATTGTAATAACCCTAAAAAAAAACAACCAACAACTTAAAGCTGCATGTAAAGAAATGTTTTGACAAAAAATGTTAAATGTTAAACACATTTGGGACATTAAAAATTAAATGATTACACTCTAACATGTTCTTAAATTATTATTATTTTCTAAAATGTTAAATCTTGTATTATATTGAGAATTCCATAGCTTAAGATTTTTTTACGGCCTGCTTACAAATGTGCTCGCGAGTCTACTTTCATGGTTTTTTTTAGCCATGTACACTCTTGTTGGAGATGATTAGAGTTTTGGATAAGAGACAACTGCTTGTGAATGACAAAACATCTCGAGTTATGCAGAAAACAATTGATTTAGCTGCGTAAATGGATTTCTTTGAAGACTGTAACTTCTTAGATTTTATTCTGGGCTTTCTTTAAAAAATGAAAAGGATCTTGTGTTTAGAAACCAAAGGTTTGGGGCTGAAGCTCAATTCTGTAGCTCGGAGCTTAAGAGCAATGGTATGTTTGCCCCAAGCTGGGTCTCAGAGCATGAGAGCAAGTTCTGTTTGCCCGGAGCTGGATTTCAGAGCTTAAGTGCAAGGTCTGTTTGCCCAGAGCTGGATCTCAGAGCTTAAGTGCAAGGTCTATTTTCCCGAAGCTTGATCTCAGAGCTTAAGTGCAAGGTCTGTTTGCCCGGAGCTGGATTTCAGAACTTAAAAGCAAGGTCTTTTAGCCAACCGCTAGAACTCAGAGCTTTGGACTTCAATTTTTTTTTCAAGAATTAATGTATAATAAAAGATACATTCTGCGAGTTTATTTATTATTAGTGTACTCTTAAGAAAATAATCCGACTGATGAGTTGAAAAGTTTTCATTTTCAATTTGTGCGGCCAATGCTGTACACGGTTGATCTTGTCGACGTTTCAAGGCCTGATAAAGTCCACACGTTAAGAAGCAATTGTAAGGTGAACACACGTCAATAGATGCAGTAGGGGATTAATTAATGATTTAAATAAATGTTGGTTGCACACTTCATAATGCGGCATGCGATTCTTATTATATCTTTTATGTTAACTTGAATTGCGTGTGTTTGGTGCAAAATCTTCGGACGTCTAATGTACTCACTTCCCATCAACCAATCGAGTTGAAACTTGGAACATTTTCACATAATCAGCCCACCACCCACACCAACCCCTAAAAATAAGTCTTACACGTTTTTTCAAAGGGGAATATGAAAGAAATATAATGTCACCAATTTCACTAAATAAAATTACCGATAACTGCGCTAAGGGAGATTATTATTTTTTTTTAAATGTCGCAACTGCGTTTGGTGCGTAATATTATCTGTCTTTTTTTCTGAAATGGTTGATGAAATAAATCTTGCGGTGTACATGCGGGAGGGTCATTAAAATATTATTATACAATCAAATGGTTTTTTTAAAGGGTTGTTTAATTGAAACTCTGGAAATTATTGTATCTGTCTTATTCGCGTGTCTTCATCAGCAAATCTCAAGTTGGTGGTCTGGAGTTCAATTCCAGCCAAAAGCATAGTCAAGGAAAAAAACAACAACATCACCAGCACCTTGGGTGGAAGGGACTCGTTAACCTTGGATGGCAACTCATCAAAGAGAAGGAAACTCCAAATTCAAACTCGGAGATATAGTCCCGTAGTCGGATAATATTGGTACAATGAAACATTCCCACAACTCCTGCGACTGGTGCCAAGCTGTATCATCCACGAGATGTTCCCTTGGGTTTACCAGCGGCGTGGAGAGAGACAATTTGATGTTGGGAACAAGCTTATAATCCTAGAAGAATAATCACAGGCCTTGTGGATTTCGTCCTATGAAGTCTTGACAGACTCCAGCAAAAAAACAACAAAAAACAACAAAAAACAACAAAAAACAACAACAAACAACAAAAAACAACAAAAAACAACAACAAACAACAAAAAACAACAAAAAACAACAAAAAACAACAAAAAACAACAAAAAACAACAAAAAACAACACAAAACAACACAAAACAACACAAAACAACACAAAACAACACAAAACAACACAAAACAACAAAAAACAACAAAAAACAACAAAAAACAACAAAAAACAACAAAAAAAATCAAGCTATAGTAAACATAAAGAACACAAAGCCCTTTGAAACATCGAACATCAGGCTATATATTAATATTAGCTATCATGTTTGTTCTGGGGGTCATAAGTTACACAAGAATTTGTTTTGGACGCGGTACAAAAACAACAACAAAAAACAAGCACCCACACACTTAGATCTCTTGTAGATGCGACTAGCCCGAACAAAAGAATAATTATAATTGTGATTTATATTTTCCCTTCTTATCTGAATATCGTCAATGTCATCATAACAATATTTCACATTATGAAACTCAATAAAAGTTTCTGGGATGGGGGCTTATAAAATATGGATTTGTTACGTTCTGTAAAGTGTACCCATGAGAGGCGAATAGAATGGATGCCGGCAATGTTTATATAGTTCCGTTTGGGGTTTGTGGTTATTAATAAAGGAAAGAGACTTGATAAAAATAAAAAAATTAAGAACTTTTGAAAAAAAAAAACATTTACTGATTTCAAGTAATCTTTATTCTATAGAATTGCTTCCTTGGTTTCATTGGAAGTTTTAATAAATTTCAGGTCAAGAAATTATTTTGCGAACAATTCTTATGGACAGTATTCAAAGCAAGTTCTTAGATTGCATAAGTCTGCTTAAATGTTCCCAGTCCTCCACACCCCCAACCTGACCATACAAACACAGAACATTAAAAAAAAATTACTTATCCAATACTTAAACGCTCTACAACTTTTCATGCGATTGGAAGTGAAACAGAAATAACTGTTCTACGGTTCGGCTCACTGGAGTATATTATAGCGCATGCCACAAAGATAATATAAAGTAAATTAACCATCAGGTGTTTCATCAGTAGTTCCACATTTTTACTTTTTTAATATAATTTTTTTTTTGCATCTTCCAAAATTGAATTGACAGGTACCTTTCACGTATAAAAATATCGAGAACCACATTTAGTCTTATGAACTTGAAACATTGATCTTCACTAGCAAATACAACCGTGCTTTGCTACTTGTGTTTGTGGGAGATTCATTCAATGCATTGCTTGTAAACGATTAGAAACATCCACTAAAAGACTGTTCCATTGCTCCACCCTCCACTAAAACACTGTTCCATTGCTCCACCCTCCACTAAAACACTGTTCCATTCCTCCACCCTCCACTAAAACACTGTTCCATTCCTCCACCCTCAAATAAAATAATGTTCCATTGCTCCACCCTCCACTAAAACACTCTTCCATTCCTCCACCCTCCACTAAAATACTATTCCATTTCACCACCCTCCACTAAAACACTGTTTCATTCCTCCACCCTCCACTAAAACACTGTTCTATGCCTCCACCCTCCACTAAAACACTGTTCCATGCCTCCACCCTCCACTAAAACACTCTTCCATTCCTCCACCCTCCACTAAAAGACTGTTCCATTGCTCCACCCTTCACTAAAACAGTGTTTCATTGCTCCACCCTCCACTAAAATACTGTTCCATTGCTCCACCCTCCACTAAAACAGTGTTTCATTGCTCCACCCTCCACTAAAACACTCTTCCATTCCTCAACCCTCCACTAAAAGACTGTTCCATTGCTCCACCCTCCACTAAAACACTGTTCCATTCCTCCACCCTCCACTAAAACACTGTTCCATCCCTCCACCCTCCACTAAAACACTGTTCAACTGTTCCATTGCTCCACCCTCCACTAAAACAGTGTTTCATTGCTCCACCCTCCACTAAAACACTGTTCCATGCCTCCACCCTCCACTAAAACACTGTTCCATGCCTCCACCCTCCACTAAAACACTCTTCCATTCCTCCACCCTCCACTAAAATACTGTTCCATTGCTCCACCCTCCACTAAAACAATGTTTCATTGCTCCACCCTCCACTAAAACACTGTTCCATTGCTCCACCCTCCACTAAAACACTCTTCCATTCCTGCACCCTCCACTAAAAGACTGTTTCATTGCTCCACCCTCCACTAAAACACTGTTCCATGCCTCCACCCTCCACTAAAACACTGTTCCATTCCTTCACCCTCCACTAAAACGCTGTTCCATTCCTCCACCCTCCACCAAACACTGTCCCATCAATTACAAACTACTATCTGAGTTATTCTTCCTGGATCCCATCTATGCCATAGCCAAGTATTACAGTACATGCCAGTAAAAATTAATTGTTTGTCTCGTCGGAAATTTGGTGTTTCCTTATTTCAAAATATTTACAATATTTTAACATCCTTGCTATCTCAACAACAATAATTTGTCTGGTTTTACCGGACAGGCGCCGCTGGGAGTTGATAGTTGACGGATTTCCGCAAGGTGTGCGGCCTAGTGGAGCTTCATGCTATGGATTTTTATATGCTGTCCTCAACACAGTCAGTCCACCAATGGCGTGGTCTTCCCATGACCCTAATACCAGAGTGTCTTTTATGGCAAGCTTTCATTACAGGTTTGATTACATGCATTCTCATCTGCTGGACAAACCAATTGATTTGTTGTTCGGTTATCTACTGTGGTAGCGCAAGACATTTATCTTATTTTCCCCGAGTCCCTACTGTGGTCCCTTCCTGCTTTGCCAGCTGATTGCTTTAAACATCTCATCTCGCATGTGAATATTTTACCATCGTGTCTTTTATTCAGAACCAAGGTTTGACACTGGTATTAAAAGGTTGGAATAAAGACAGCGTTAATTAGCCTGGCTTTTGCCTCCATATTTATTTCTGTGTCTTTGAAGCGGGGTGATTTGGAAGCTGACTGAACATTACCGCTGCAATCTTGTCTCTATCTGGCTATCCCCTTTTTCCGTTTTTTTAATCAGTTTCCAAGTTATTCAAACTCCTAGTTTTAGTGGATCAGCTGACCACTGATTGTTAAATTAATTTTTTTAGGTACGGCCTACTGAAATGATCTGGGCCTACTGATACGACCTCGGCCTACTGAAATGACCTCGACCTACTGAAATGACATCGACCAACTGACTTGATCTCATCCTACTGAATTGACCTCGGCCTACTGAAATGTCCTCGGCCAACTGTATTGACCTCGACCTACTGAAATTTTCTCGGCCTACTGAAATGACCTCGTCCTACTGAATGACCTCGTCCTACTGAAATGATCTCAGCTTACTGAAATGACCCCAGCCTACTGAAATGACCTCGGCCTACTGAAATGACCTCGGCCTACTGAAATGGCAATCGGGGTACTGAAATAAAATCAGCTTACTGAATGACCTCGGCCTACTGAATGAGCTCGGCCAACTTAATTGACCTAGGCCAACTAAAAATGACATCGGCCTACTGAAATGACTTCGGTTTCAGCATTGTTTTATTTTCATTCCATATAGTTCACAATAAATTAACATGAGAATGATTTGAATGTTTAAAAAATACGATTAACAAAAGCCAATCATTTTTCAGTAAATACAGCAACAATGTTTTGATGGCCAAACACGAAAGTTAAAGTTTTACATACTCAACCGAGGGAAGAATCTCACACAACAGTCATTAGTCATTAAAAGATGAAAGGGTCTGAATTGCTTGGTTTTTGTGATATTAATTATTTAGCCTGCTTGGCTTAAAAAAACAAACAACATATCTATCGCGTATATATATATATATATATATATATATATATATATATATATATATATATATATATATATATATATATATTACGCTTGTGGTGTGGCTGCTTCCTATTCCCAACCAATGTCCCCCTTGCTCTATATGTTTTACATAAATTGTAATGGGTGAAAAAAAGCAACACATGTAGAGCAGCGAGTGACGTGCATAACAGTTGAAACCATGTAAGAAGGTTGACATTTTTTTAATGGCGACTATGATATTATTAAAGAGCCACGATTCAGTTCTATGACTGTCTGTAGGACTTTCTGTAGGACTGTATGTAGGACTGTCTGTACGACTGTCTGTACGACTGTCTGTAGGACTGTCTGTAGGACTGTCTGTAGGACAGTGTGTAGGATTTCTGTAGGACTGTCTGTAGAACTTGCTGTAGGAATAATTTTACATACCGTCAGGTAGGGTGTAGGACTATCTGTAAGCCTATTGTGTAAAAGCCGGCATGTATGCTAGCGGGTGGCCCGTAGGACTAGTGTTTAAAGTTTAAATGTAGGCCTTGTAAAACAAAATAGATAATGAGAAGTAAACTATGTTTTGTAGCACTAGGATTCACCAGGTATGTTCTCAAAACACCTGGACCGTTGAAAACAAACTGCAAACAATTAAGCCCTTTTCTTACACCGAATTATGCTACAGCGGGCATCAACACGTAAATATAAGTCTTTCTCTTCTGGTGTGTCTGCTTCCTATATCCAACCGACTTTCTCCCCCCCCCCACTACTCAATATATTTTATATTAATAGTAAAGAGCGAAAAATAAAATCTGTCAAGCAGCAAGCGTCATGTTTGAACTGTTCAACTCGGTTAAAGAGGTTCAACGGTTTCGTTGACGGTTATTCTATTAATCGATAAAGAGCCGCTGTTATGGTATCTGACTCTCTGTAGGCCTATTTAGTTAAAAGACCTGCAGGTAGGGTGTAGGACTTGCTGTAGGACGGACTGAACGTAGAGCTAATCTTTAAAGGCCGGCAGGTTGGGTGAGGGACTATTGTAAGTAGTAAATAAGAAGTTAAATTTTTGTAACACTTGGAGCATCCGAGTATTTTCTCAAAATACTTGGACCTGGTGTAAAAAAATGCACCCTTTAAAGCCATAGCTTACAGTCTTGTTGGGCGCGCATCATTCAAAAAAAAAAAAAAAGTAATAATAATTTAAAAAATCCGTATGTTCAAAAACTTTGACCAAAAAAATCAGAATAAGAAAAAAAATAATCTGGAATTTAGAATAACAATAAAAGCCAGTGACGTCATGCGCTTTACTAACTTTTTACTAATAGATTTTCCATGTACAGAATTCTCCCGAACTCCAATTAGTACTCCCCCCCCCAACCAAGTACGCCACGCCCCTGAACTATATTAATACACTAATTTCCCAAACATTTTCACACCACAGATTTATAGCACCTAGTGTTTCCATAAAACAAAAGCTAATACGACGCACCAAATGAACTTTTTTTGTATTATTAAGACCATCATTTAGCGCAGTTATCGGTTAATTTGAACTTGCGCGCTGTTGAACATCTGGTAGCGGTAGTGAGGTTAGTTGATTGTTACATAGAGACGTACGTATTTTGATATTATATTTTGCATAGCTACCCACGAGCATGAAATACATTTTACGTACCATTTTATCGTTCATGCATACGTTACCCTGAAATTAATTACACACATTCCACGAAACTCACTGATGTGTAGATTAATCCAAAAAACCTATTATAGACAAATTTAAATTTAACCATCTCAATCAATGTTTTTAAAGCTTATTTTAATAAAATTCTTTCAGAACTTTCATATTTAAGGCACAACTTTTCTTTCAGAACTTCCATATTTAAGGCACAACGGGTTATGAAATTATTTAAAAAAATTATATTATGTTTTAATTTATTCCTAATGGAAAGCTTTAATTTATGCCTATGGGCAGTCAAACAAATTATATTCATTACTGAAGCCAAACTGACAATTTGGATTCAAAACATTTAAGAGAATAAAATTTGAGGATGGGTTCGATGTGTCTTGTATAAGAAATGCTTTGACTTACCTTACATAAGCTGGCGTGACAAGACCTTAATGCCAAACTCTGATAGCCTTGCGTCATAGACGTACACCACTCACATGCCACTTTTACAAGAAGCGTTTAGCCCTTGAGGTAACTCTCGCGGTTAAGTCCGCCTCAGGATATGGCTGTGCAAACCGACAGCGGGCCGGGCAGAACCGCGCGTGATCGCCGATAGACACACGGCGCCCCCCCCCCTTCCCCCACTCCCCCGTCAAGCCTGGACAAGCTGACCGGCGGCCCGATGCGGACACTTAGGTGGCAGCCGGCTATAACGATAGGACATAAAAGGACGGTAGTCTTTACATCGTTGGCGACGATCTGGGAAGTTATAATTAGCTTAATTTTTTAAAAAATAAATAAATTACGTGTCAATTTATTATACAGTGAATTTATTTGAATCTGTTGTTCAATTCGGAAATATTGTAGACACAATCCGAGCAGGCCAGCTGCGTCTGACTATTGAACAAGAAACGTGTCTTTATCTTTCAAACAGAGCAAAGCGATTCATAGAAGGGAGAGGGTGAGGAAACCGATGCCAGGTGATGTGCAATAATTGTTCACCAAAATGAATGACAGGTGATGTGCAATAATTGTACACCAAAATAATAGGAAGGTGATGTGCAATAATTGTACCCCAAAATGAATGGAAGGTGATGTGCAATAATTGTGCACCAAAATGAATGGAAGGTGATGTGCAATAATTATGCACCAAAATGAATGAAAGGTGATGTGCAATAATTGTACACCAAAATGAATGGAAGGTGATGTGCAATAATTGTAAACCAAAATGAATGGAAGGTGATGTGCAATAATTGTAAACAAAAATGAATGGAAGGTGATGTACAATAATTGTAAACACAAATGAATGGAAGGTGATGTGCAATAATTGTAAACAAAAATTAATGGAAGGTGATGTGCAATAATTGTAAACAAAAATAAATGGAAGGTGATGTGCAATAATTGTAAACCAAAATAAAATGGCAGGTGATGTGCAATAATTGTAAACATAAATGAATGGAAGGTGATGTGCCATAATTATGCACCAAAATGAATGGCAGGTGATGTCAATAATTGTAAACATAAATGAATGGAAGGTGATGTGCAATAATTGTAAACAAAAATGAATGGAAGGTGATGTACAATAATTGTAAACACAAATGAATGGAAGGTGATGTGCAATAATTGTAAACCAAAATGAATGGAAAGTGATGTGCAATAATTGTAAACCAAAATGAATGGAAGATGATGTGCAATAATTGTGCACCAAAATGAATGGAAGGTGATGTGCAATAATTATGCACCAAAATGAATGGAAGGTGATGTGCAATAATTGTACACCAAAATGAATGGAAGGTGATGTGCAATAATTGTAAACCAAAATGAATGGAAGGTGATGTGCAATAATTGTAAACAAAAATGAATGGAAGGTGATGTACAATAATTGTAAACACAAATGAATGGAAGGTGATGTGCAATAATTGTAAACCAAAATGAATGGAAAGTGATGTGCAATAATTGTAAACCAAAATGAATGGAAGGTGATGTGCAATAATTGTGCACCAAAATGAATGGAAGGTGATGTGCAATAATTGTGCACCAAAATGAATGGAAGCTGATGTGCAATAATTGTACACCAAAATGAATGGAAGGTGATGTGCAATAATTGTAAACAAAAATGAATGGAAGGTGATGTGCAATAATTGTACACCAAAATGAAATGGCAGGTGATGTGCAATAATTGTACACCAAAATGAAATGGCAGGTGATGTGCAATAATTGTACACCAAAATGAACGGAAGGTGGTGTGCAATAATGTACACCGAAATGAATGTCAGGTGACGTGCAATAATTGTACACCAAAATTAATGGAAGGTGATGTGCAATAATTTTACAACAAATAGTCAAAGAATGTTGCACCTTTGCAGAGGAAAATGCATGTCTATACAAGCTTGTTCGTCTATACCAGCTTGTCTGTCTCTGCCAGCTTGTCTGTCTCTGCAAGCTTGATTGTGTCTTAGTAGGTCAGCAATGAACTAACGCCAGCCTCAGAATCAGAGGTAACATGCGGACACCGTAATGACTTGAAAGATGAGCCATTTGGCTTACTCTTTTCTGACTCCATGAATCCCAATGCGACATCAAGGACGTCTCTGTTCAAAGCACGACCCGGTCATCCCCTAGCCTTCCTACAGACTCGCCTGGAAATCAATGAGGCTCGCTGAAGTATTAAAACAAGGTTTTGTTTTGTTATCAATTCGCTGGCACTCAGTTCGACTCAACCCGGAGCTAAAAGTCCCCCCCCCCTCTCCCCCTCTCATTAAGAGAGTCAATTCATTAAATACCACGTACAACATTAATGTCTATGTGTGCGAAGAAGTGACATGAAAGATGGTCAACTTAATATATATATATATATATAAATAAAAGGACAGGCCTACAGGGCTGGTCATTTGGTTTGGTGACCATCACCAGATGCCATAAGACGGACGCGCAAACTTGGAGCTTTAGGAAAATTGAGGAGGAAAAAAAACAAAACAAAAAAAAAACTTCATTAGGTTTCAAAGTAAATGTTTAGGCAAAGTTACGATTGAACGTTGAATATTTTACATTACAGGAGAGCTAGATAAAAATGGAGAAGAAATGATGCTTAGGTTGAGAGTATATACAATAACGTATTTTTATAAAGTTTCAAAATGTTACTTATTATATGAAAACCAAAAAAAAAAAAAAAAATATATATATATATAATGTTCAAAGCTAATCCTGGATCTGTCCCCAGGAGCACTAGACGTCTGATGACTAAAGCTTGGTAGACTCATCCCCCCTTTCTCCCCCCCCCCCATAAACACACACACTGATAACTTTAATCTGTATTGAATATTTTCAATGTTTAAAGCCAGCATTCCTATAAGGAAATTAGAAAAAAAAACAAAAAACAAAACGGTCACATAAAGAATTTAGTTGCTGAAGTTAATGCTATAAAAGCTTTCTTAAGCTGTAAAACATACTATATAAAAGCCCCATCATTTTGCTGAAAACTAGAGCACGTGTCCACTTAACTACGCCGGAAATTCTGTTTTTTTTTTCTTTTTGTTCTTTCAATCGTTTTGACGGTTTGACAGCTTCATAAGAAATGGGTTAAAATGACATGTTGTAGGCTACATACGATCATTTTTGTTATTAAACAAATAGAGCATCGTTGAAATTGTTTTATTTAAAAAGGAATATTTTGATAACTTTGGAAGAACGGTTTTGTTACCCAAGATACCGTATTTAAATTAAATAAGACTAGAAAAACAAACAACAACATAACAATGGATGGGTTTAAGTGCTTCCATTTGTTACCACTTAGAAACGTACATAGTAACTTATATGCGTGTTCATACTTGGTTACTCAAGGTAACATTTCGACCGCTAAGAGTGTCTTAAATGTAATCACGCTGATCCCAGTCGACACGGCCGACAATTCAGTATTCGACAATGAAGAATAAGAGGTTGGAAGAAAATAAAATAAAATTTTAAAGGATAAATATTTTTTCGCTTCTGCAATGCAGTTCCCCATCGATTTTGAATGAAATTTCTTACAATGCCAATAAAATGATTTTACTTTGTTCACGACCCAGAGGCGTAGCTATGATTATTTTTCACCCCGAGGACAAACTATAAAATTGGCGCCCCAGCCCCACCACCCCCCTCCCCGTTTCATCCCATTTTTCTATTACACTGATTAAGGAAAACAATTTAAATTTTAATAAAAACATTTACATTAAAAGAACCAAATTGATAGAATTATATTACATGGTCCACTCAGTCACTGCCGTAGACTGCTTTACATAGTCAACGAAAGATTTATTTTTCATTGATTTCCCCGTCGCAACGCTATGGAGAGCAAGATCGCTGACGACGATCCAGTCGTATTGACGTACGCAAATGCAACGAAATAAGTCGGCTATCGGAAAACACGTCTGTTGAGCCGCTGCACGGATCTTGTAACCGAATTTTTATCCTTGTTTACTTATTATAATATAACGCTTTAAGCCTCATTTTGGCGCCCTGGACCTTGGCGCCCGGGGACATATGTACCCCGTTCCCCCTCACTACGCTTCTGCCACAACCTAGATATTAGCCAGCCATTTCTTTTCTGTTAACCTGCAGTTATGAAGTGAGAATATCGATAATTGCGTGCAAAGCTTGGAGCTTTTCGTGATAAGCAAGAAGTAACAACGGGGACAAAAAAAAAATTAACCGGACATTGCTTTAAAGAGAAATTCAAGAAGTTGAATAATCCAAAATAAAAAGCCTGTCTGATTATTATCAGTGAGTCATCTCTCCCACTTCCTTCCTTGTCCTTGTTACCTTCCCTTGTTTAAACAGATCATACTCCAAGATATTTGTTGCTACCGCACTTTTTTTTTTTTCTTTTTCTTTGTCTTGAATTAATCCTGAAACTCATTTTGATTTTTGTTTTTCCTTTGTAGATATGAGTAATAGAAATACAGCAGCGAGAAAGACCAGGGAATCAAAGAAACTTAACTGGTTGTCATCAGAAGGAAATTACCCCAAGTAGTGCAAAATTTAAAAAAAAAATAAAAAATAAATGTACATACCATTTTGATTAGCATTGCGTTTCAGTGTAGGCCAAAAAAGGGAGATAAATGTACGATAAAAATCTTTGAACATGAAATATCTCGTTTATCCCCCCTTTAAAACGGTTGGCTAGATGTAAAATCGACTACAGTTCGGTGTTCTGGAGTAAACGGAGAGTTTATCCAGGCAGAGTAAAACATTAACAGACTAATTATTACTACCTGTTACTACATGCTTTCTTAATGTCTTATCAGCAACTGGTTATTACATGCTGTTACATGCTTTCTTAATGTCTTATCAGCAACTGGTTATTACATGCTGTTACATTCTTACTTAATGTCTTATGAGCAACTGGTTATTACATGCTGTTACATGCTTTCTTAATGTCTTATCAGCAACTGGTTATTACATGCTCTTACATGCTTTATTAATGTCTTATCAGCAACTGGTTATTACATGCTGTTACATGCTTTCTTAATGTCTTATCAGCAACTGGTTATTACATGCTGTTACATGCTTTCTTAATGTCTTATCAGCAACTGGTTATTACATGCTGTTACATGCTTTCTTAATGTCTTATCAGCAACTGGTTATTACATGCTGTTACATGCTTTCTTAATGTCTTATCAGCAACTGGTTATTACATGCTGTTACAT
>CAXITT010000036.1:52600-71794 GCA_964033795.1 Lymnaea stagnalis
CCCCCCCCCCCCCCACCCCGTATATTCCAGATATCTGTCACATTATTTCGTCCAGGAATGTTCGGCGTATAATAGCTGTGTTGACTGCCTGGTGGTTGTAACAAAGTTATGTGCAGATGGAATCTCTCTTTTTTTAAAGACACTATTTCTATTTTAAATGGGGTTAAATATAAATATTTGGTACATGTAACACAAATTTAAGGGGGATATACTATACAAAGTATTTTATGTTTTTTTGAAGTCAACTGAATCTAGCGAGCTAATGAACAGCCTTTGATCCCACTGATGGTCAGAAGTAACCTCTAATTGTGCATTAACTGATGTCAAGGTAGGTGAGTTATTATGAATCTGCCAGCATCCACCAGCATCAACCAGCATTCACCAGCACCCACTACATCCATCGGCATTCACCAGGATCCACCAGCATTCACCAGCATTCGCCATCATCCACCAGCATTCACCAGCATCCAACAACGAAGTAAAGATTAATGCCAGTGACCTCATTTGTCGGGCAGTGGCTAAATTACCTAGTCGATGAGAGTGGCGAGTTGCTTTACATGAAAATGATACCAACTATCTCAAGTTTTGTTGTGTTTCCAGAGATTGTTAAGGTTTTCTTTCGTTAGCTCTTCACACATGTTAAAGCCTTCTTAATGTAAAGACCAAAAGTTACGATATTCTTAACGTTATTAAGACCTCTTCTATATTTAAGAAGTCACAGGGCAGAAACGTCTGCTGAAAGGGCAGTAGTTGTCTAGGGGTTACAACACTATCCTAGGATACAGTTCACAATCTGACCCTCGACCCTACAGCTCACAAAACTTCTCACCATCAACGACTTTCCGTAACAAACATTCACGGCCCTAAATCTTGTACACAACAGACATCAACATGATGAATTCAAGCAGAGAAAGAAACGCGTAGAGCTCTTGAACTCTCATTGCCACATATTTTTTGCTAACATAAAACTATTCACAATGTAGCTTCGAAAGTTCCTTTCGCATGTATAAATCACCAAGATATTTTTATTAACTTCATCGCAGGATCTCAAAAGTGTGACATAAATATGTTTGATGTGGTGTAGATGCGTGAGCTAAATGGCTATTTGTAAATAACCATAATAGGCTACTAATTATTGTTATTTTTTAAAATTCATACAAATTTTAAGGGCCGACAATAACTGCAGAGTACCATGAATAGATTTTTAAATGTATTTTCACAATTTGCTAATTTTTTGCTTCATAATGACATATACAATGGGATTGATACGGCCTATTAAGAGCCCTTGCTGGGAATAGATGGTTAAAATAAACAACTCCAAGATGCTCAAGGAGAATTCAGGTCACACGGTGAACACTATGGATTAACACGGTGAACACTATGGATTAACACGGTGAACACTGTGGATTAACACGGTGAACACTGTGGATTAACACGGTGAACACTGTGGATTAACACGGTGAACACTGTGGATTAACACGGTGAACACTGTGGATTAACACGGTGAACACTGTGGATTAACACGGTGAACACTGTGGATTAACACGGTGAACACTGTGGATTAACACGGTGAACACTGTGGATTAACACGGTGAACACTGTGGATTAACACGGTGAACACTGTGGATTAACACGGTGAACACTGTGGATTAACACGGTGAACACTGTGGATTAACACGGTGAACACTGTGGATTAACACGGTGAACACTGTGGATTAACACGGTGAACAATATGGACCAACATTATACTACATGTGCATTGAAATTACTATAAATAGCTGAAGAACAAGGGAGTTAACAATTCACAAGAACATAAAATTCAAAACAGTAACAGGTTTAGCCATTATTTTTTTCTTAACAGTTTTCAGTGCTATTGTGCTTTCATAAGCGCATGCAATGAAGTCAGTCTGTAAAGTTTATTTTTGTTGTTTTGTTAATTAAAATGGAGCCCAGAGCTAATATGTATTAATAATTGTAATAAGTGCATAAAGTAAAGGGGAAAAACCCATCGTCGAAACAACTTGATTACACTTGATTGATTTTACACAACTCGGGGCCTATTAATTTCTATCACTTTTAAGAACTAAAACGTTGAAAGTTAAACCAATATACCACACCTACAGCTAGTCAGTCCGTCTTCAATCACCGTCTTTGAAAGTTAAACCAATACACCACACATACAACTAGTCAGACCGTCTTCAATCACCGTCTTTGAAAGTTAAACCAATACACCACACATACAGCTAGTCAGTCCGTCTTCAATCACCGTCTTTGAAAGTTAAACCAATACACCACACATACAACTAGTCAGACCGTCTTCAATCACCGTCTTTGAAAGTTAAACCAATACACCACACATACAGCTAGTCAGTCCGTCTTCAATCACCGTCTTTGAAAGTTAAACCAATACACCACACATACAGCTAGTCAGTCCGTCTTCACTCACCGTCTTTGAAAGTTAAACCAATACACCACACATACAGCTAGTCAGTCCGTCTTCACTCACCGTCTTTGAAAGTTAAACCAATACACCACACATACAGCTAGTCAGTCCGTCTTCACTCACCGTCTTTGAAAGTTAAACCAATACACCACACATACAGCTAGTCAGTCCGTCTTCACTCACCGTCTTTGAAAGTTAAACCAATACACCACACATACAGCTAGTCAGTCCGTCTTCACTCACCGTCTTTGAAAGTTAAACCAATACACCACACATACAGCTAGTCAGTCCGTCTTCACTCACCGTCTTTGAAAGTTAAACCAATACACCACACATACAGCTAGTCAGTCCGTCTTCACTCACCGTCTTTGAAAGTTAAACCAATACACCACACATACAGCTAGTCAGTCCGTCTTCACTCACCGTCTTTGAAAGTTAAACCAATACACCACACATACAGCTAGTCAGTCCGTCTTCACTCACCGTCTTTGAAAGTTAAACCAATACACCACACATACAGCTAGTCAGTCCGTCTTCACTCACCGTCTTTGAAAGTTAAACCAATACACCACACATACAGCTAGTCAGTCCGTCTTCACTCACCGTCTTTGAAAGTTAAACCAATACACCACACATACAGCTAGTCAGTCCGTCTTCACTCACCGTCTTTGAAAGTTAAACCAATACACCACACATACAGCTAGTCAGTCCGTCTTCACTCACCGTCTTTGAAAGTTAAACCAATACACCACACATACAGCTAGTCAGTCCGTCTTCAATCACCGTCTTTGAAAGTTAAACCAATACACCACACATACAGCTAGTCAGTCCGTCTTCAATCACGGTCTTTGCTCGAGGAGCACAGTTACGAACACCACGACTGTCTCTCGGGCTCTTTTATGAAAACTATCATTAACATATATCTGTGACAGCTGTCTGTGACTTCGGGCTGCCATGGTATTTACATTTCAAGCAGATGAATCCTTGAGCCAGTCGGGAAATACCTTCAGGAGTTAGAAATTTAATGCCTCGAAACCCACTAATTAAAAGTAAATGAACAGAGAAGGTTTCTATACCCCACTAATTTTTTCATCTTTCTCTAGGGAAAATGGCCAGATAAGGTGGTAACTTCGATTTCGATTTGATACAAACACTCAGAACAAAGCAGGCAGTCATGGAGATCATATTTTTAAAAAAATTAAGTAAGGTGACAAGAAATAGATAACGTTAATTAACTTATTGAGCAAAGATCATATCCAAAAGATCTTTTTTTTTTGGTAAAAGACTTAGAATCTTGGCATCTGAAAATATTTTTTTTTAAATTCCTATAATTATTTTTTACGCAATCGCGTAGCTAGGATCAGTGCCAACAAAGGTTGGCAAATATTTTTGAGGCCCCAAAAAATAATATCAGAAATTGATCGAATATGGTGCCAGCCATGTATTAGAAAGTGGGTTCCTAGGGAAATCGTACTCAGCGCCTTCCTACACTACTGTATAAAAGCGTTCGTAAGTAAAAGTGTTGAACTTTATTATTTTAAATTATATTCTATCATCGGGCCTGTACCATTCGCACTTTTTTTTTTAACGATAAGTTGCTACTGACTGTCTGCCCAAACAAATATGACGTCGAGGCACAACAAGCAGCCTCTCTTCCTTACACCGACATCAAAGAACAAACAAGTTAATCGTTTGCAACTTCTTGTGCCACCCATCTCCGAGGTAACAAGGTAATCGTTTGCAACTTCTTGTGCCACCCATCTCCGAGGTAACAAGGTAATCGTTTGTAACTTCTTGTGCCACCCATCCCCGAGGTAACAAGGTAATCGTTTGCAACTTCTTGTGCCACCCATCCCCGAGGTAACAAGGTAATCGTTTGCAACTTCTTGTGCCACCCATCACCGAGGTAACAAGGTAATCGTTTGCAACTTCTTGTGCCATCCATCCCCGAGGTAACAAGGTAATCGTTTGCAACTTCTTGTGCCCCCCATCCCCGAGGTAACAAGGTAATCGTTTGCAACTTCTTGTGTCACCCATCCCCGAGGTAACAAGGTAATCGTTTGCAACTTCTTGTGCCACCCATCCCCGAGGTAACAAGGTAATCGTTTACAAATTCTTGTTTCACCCATCCCCGAGGTAACAAGGTAATCGTTTGCAACTTCTTGTGTCACCCATCCCCGAGGTAACAAGGTAATCGTTTACAACTTCATGTGTAACATGTCCGGAGCTCACTTTCTGTTGATCACCTTGTAAACGCCAAGACTACAACCACTGAAGAATGTGTGGCCATTCTTGCATCTGAGCTTCTACAATACTTGACTCTATTTTATCTTTAAAATCCAAAAGAACGAAAATCCTTACAGTTAGAGCCAGGTTACATAAAATTCTTAGTTAAACCCTCCACCGCCTTCTAATTACATAGGTTGTGTTTAGTAAGGTAACATAAATGTATATATTTGTTTGTATGTTATAGATGTAAGATTGTAAATGACAAATATTTTTGATGCATATAGATGAGAGAACACGGGTCTCAACAATAACAACAAAAGTCGGTAAGGTTATAATAAAACTAAAATTACTAGCACAATATTCTTTCAGTAATAACAGATTAGTTGATCTATTTAATGAAAGGTGGGTCCTGACCCAGATACCAGTAAATGCCGAGATTTACACATGCAGGAGCTACATGGACACGGCAAATATACGGAATACTTCCTTGTGTGTAAAATGAAATTATAGGCACATTTTTTAAAACATTTTTTTGTTTGCATTTGACCCTAATTTAATGAATGATAATACATAAATGAATGAGCTTCTTAGCATCTGTCAAGAATAGTTACTTTAATTGGGTTAGGGATGCACCACGACCGTCAGATGTCAATTTATTTATTGATTTAAAGCGGAAATATTCAGAGCCGGCCCTAAGTTTGCTAGCGCCCCTTTTAATTATTATCATAAAATTTTTGTATATAAAAAAAAATGAGAATTAGGTAATGATCTTATTACTTGGTAGTTTTAAAACAACCCACCATAAATGACCAATAATTTATATATTTTAAACTTGTATTTGGACAGTACGAACATTTAGCTTGCCGATGACATCTTGTTCCTAGCCTTTAGATTAGCAAATCTATTTATTTCACTTTCTATTCTTCTATTCTGTGCAATGTCAAGTTCTATAGACAAAGATACGTACGAATATTTCTGTCTTCAGACATGGGTGATCCTAAATAGGTTTTAATAAGCTTTAGGTTTCCATAACCTTCTGTCGCCAACGGCTACAATAATATGTGGTACAAGCTCTATTCTTATGCTACCCACAGATTTGGGATGGCTTCACGTAACGCATTAGAGTTTATTACTTAAGCAGCTTGTTTTGGAAGAGTTACGTCATGAGGAAATACTTCTCTCGCGATACCTTGTTTAGTCAGCAGATGACATCCATTTATATCGCTATTGTCTTGATACTTAAAAGTATTCTCCAAACTTTGAGATGCTACTTTTAGGTCATTTTAAAAGACCCATGCGTTATTGAGACCTGACAACTTTTCAAATCTCTCTGATAACGAATTGATAGCTATGACCAGCATTACATTAAAGAAGAGATTTTTAAAGATACTTCTTCTGGGTCATCTGCGTTGGGGCAACTCGTCACTGCACTCATATTCAAACAGCCTTCTTCTCCCACTCCTCTGAAACTCGTCACTGCACTCATATTCAAACAACCTTCTTCTCCCACTCCTCTGAAACTCGTCACTGCACTCATATTCAAACAACCTTCTTCTCCCACTCCTCTGAAACTCGTCACTGCACTCATATTCAAACAACCTTCTTCTCCCACACCTCTGAAACTCGTCAATGCACTCATATTCAAACAACCTTCTTCTCCCACTCCTCTGAAACTCGTCACTCCACTCATATTCAAACAACTTTCTTCTCCCACTCCTCTGAAACTCGTCCCTGCACTCATCTTCAAACAGCCTTCTTCTCCCACTCCTGGATTTTCTAATCTTTTTTCAGGATAATCGATTAAATATTTAGTGACAGTATTCATTAGTAATACTGCAGCATAGTTCCGCAATCAGTGAAACTGCAGTGGATAGTTCCCAGCATAGTTCCGCAATCAGTGAAACTGCAGTGGATAGTTCCAAGCATAGTTCCGCAATCAGTGAAACTGCAGTGGATAGTTCCCAGCATAGTTCCGCAATCAGTGAAACTGCAGTGGATAGTTCCCAGCATAGTTCCGCGTGCAGTGAAACTGCAGTGGATAGTTCCCAGCATAGTTCCGCAATCAGTGAAACTGCAGTGGATAGTTCCCAGCATAGTTCCGCAATCAGTGAAACTGCAGTGGATAGTTCCCAGCATAGTTCCGCCATCAGTGAAACTGCAGTGGATAGTTCCACAAAGGGCGTCCCGCAATGTTTTGCTGACAACATTTACCTTGCCTAAGATATTACACCAGACACTTAACATCACTGAAAAATCGTACCTTCAATTTGTGGTACAAGTGTTTCTGCTTCATGGCACACTAGAAGGTCAAACGCAGAAAATTACTAAAGTTCATAAAGAAAATTCTCGAAATCCCCTAATTTCTAACTTAATGATTTTGACACATTCAACTCTACTCTCTTATCTAGTCTCACATAAAGGTTGTAATGGGAGGCAGCATGTTGTTTTAATACATGCCATTTTCCAGGAGAGTCTGTAAAGAAAACATATATGTACTGGATAGTCCCCTTTATATTGGAACCATTGAAGTCCTGGGATTTGCAGCCGTGTAAGTATATTTCCTTCTCTGTTAAAAAATCAATAATACTTTCACGTGATTCTTTACCTTCGAATTTCTACAACTGTCTTACGGCTAAGATTTTGTTTCTTCTTTAAATGTCATTCTTCTTTTAGTAAAAGACAGAAACTTCACTTGAATAACATCTGATGTTGAGTCTAAAGTAAGGCTGAAATATTTGGCTGATTTAGTTCGGTTAATAATATTTTCTTTAAAAGAATTTCCTAACAAATTTATTTTTTGTCATCTATATATTTTGTTTCAATGCACTATAAAGTGTCGCATAAGAATATTTATTAAGTTTTACTGTCGCAACTTAACAAGGTAAAATCAATTGAACTTAATAATACACTACACAAAAAAAAAACACATTTAATTTTTAAGCCAAATTTAATGTGAGTTTTATTACATGTATTAAACTATTCATTTTATATTGTTTTGTTTCAATGAAAGATTCGCCTTTCAATCCAGCCTTTCGTGGGTTAGAATTCATCAGCCTAGTGTTTGTCTGTTTAAGGAGGGATATGTTACTCCAGTTGTCTCTGTTCGTGTTTTACGGCACTTGTGTTATTCCGCTTGTCCCTGTTTGTGAATGGTTCTTGCTGACCATATTAAGGACCCTCTTGTTGCAGATATATGACAGGAATATAAACACACCTTGAAATCCGTTGAGTAAGATTGAGATAATCCTTGGGGTAGATTGGAAAGAGAAGACGTTATTTCGAAACAGTACATGGTTAAATTAAAATGCGAGTTATAAACTTTTCTATTGAGGAAACCTTAAATCGTTAAGTAATATTTAGTTGTTTATGACGACAGTAATATTAACAAGAGTTTTCTATGTACTTGCAAACTTTTTCTTCAAAGTGAGCTCCCGCTTCATCAGCGTTTAATCCTATTGAACTTATAATGCATACATACATTTTCATTAAATTATTTTTTTAGGAAATAAAAGTTCAGTTGAAGTAGAATGATTTTAAAAAAAATCTAAAAGGCAAGTTTAATGTATAATCGTTCAAAAAAAAAATTATATCGAAAAATGTGGGGGTAGGGGATGAAAATTTGAAACAACATGGATACAGGTAACGCACTTTAAAAGAATCACAGTTAGTGCCTCCCCTTGTTGTTAGTTCGTCGAACTCGACTACTACAATCGAGTCATTCAAAAATTGAGTGGGAGTTTGGGTTACGGTGAGCTCGTAGGTGGCTTGCTCGACCGATCTGTGCTCTGAAGAATCTCTGGCACCGCGGGCATGGGATAGTTGCTTCAGACGGTGATCTAATGTTGGTCTTTCGGGCAAGCCTTTCGTGTCTCAGCTGTGGTTATCCTATTAGATTCATGGGATTTAGACCTCTTATTGACAACAGCTCTCCATCTGGCTCTGTCCTGGGCTGTCTACACCCATTGAATAGGGTTTATGCTGAAGGAATTTCGTGCCACTTTCAGTGAGTCTCTGTAACGTGTTTTTTTTTACCTCCTTGGGAGTGCTTGCCTATCATTAGTTCTCCAAAAATATCAGTTTTGGGAGTCGGTGATCTAGCAGATGGGTCACGTGACCCATCCAACGGAGCTGAAACTGCATCAGGGTGGTGAAGTTGCTAAGTAGATTCGCTCTAGCGAGGACCTCGGTGTCGGGGACTTTGTCTTGCCACCTGATGCCGAGGAGTTTCCTGAGACAGAATGTGTGAAAATGATTCAGTTTCTTTGCGTGACGCTGGTAGACTGTCCACATTTCACATCCGTAGAGCAACGCCAAGAGGACTGCTGCGCTATAGACCTTGATCTCCGTTTCTCGTCTGATACCTATCGTGTCCCAAACAATACTTAGGAACCTGCCAAATATGGCACTAGCTTTTGCGAGTCTGCCATTCTTTTCATTATCCATGACGACAGATCTATAGAGGATGATTCCCAATTAAGTAAATTTATCCAAAGGGTTCAGACGCTGTCAGCTAATGCTGATGTTGGGTTCAACGTTGGGCTTTCTGCGAGCTGGCTGATACATCACCTCAGTCTTCTTTGTGTTGATTGTGAGGCCAAAGTTATTGTAGGCCTCAGAGAACATATCAACGCTGTGTTGCATGCCGGCCTCTTAGGCAGCGTTGAGGGCACAATCGTCTGCAAACAGAAGCTTGTTGATGGTGTAATGTTTGACCTTTGTTTTAGCCTAAAGCCTCCTAAGGTTAAATACTGATTCGTCAGTGTGAAACCAGATTGGCAACCCCGTGGTGGAACGCATCAGACATCGTTGCAGAATACATAATACTGAATAGGGTGGGAGCAAGAAACACAACCCTTCTTTACACCGTTTGTGACGGGGAATGCTTGAGATGATTGACCGTTGTCTTGCACTCGGGCCATGTTGGATGATGTTGGTGAACTTGTCTGAGCATCCGTACTTCTTCATGAGTTTCACCATGCCACCTCTATTTACCCTAAATGTGTTGTCATCGGCAATGTGTCTATGTGCAAAATTTCTGTTCGATAGGTTGACGGGAAGTAGGTGAATTAGCCACCTGACGAATATTCTAGCCAACCACGGACAACAGTGAAGTTAAGATAAAGGATTTAAAGCAAAACATTTTTTTTTGTATAGCACAAACGTATGTAAACACGTCTTTTAAGATATTGAGATGACAAGTCTTTAGTGTCAAAAAATAAAGTACATTTATCTTTCTATAAAAATAATGCAAAGTTACGAAATAAAAGTTTAAAAATAAATAAATGTGAATTTACTTTAACGTTGTAATGTCGGCTACTTCAGCTACAATAGCTATTATCCAGAAGACTCCGGTCATGGACGATAACTTGACGTACACAAACAGGTCTTGTTGTTTATCTGTTCGTACCAGCTGGTTAGTTTGAAGTCGACGTATTTGGTTAATGGAGAAAACGGTCCTTGCAAAAAACGCCATATTGACGACTATGGTGAGGACAAGGGGGAATATCATAGAGAGACCTATTCAATGTATAAAAATAATATATTACAAATTCATTTACAATGATACAATATATATATATATATATATATATATATATATATATATATATATATATATTATATATATATATATATATATATATAGTATATATATATATATATATAATCTCAATGAAATATTTATGTCCAAATTTTAATTAATAATTTATTATCATTGAAAATATTTTTTTCTAAAAAATTAATACTACGTGAATTTTCAAATTAGGAAATAAAACAACAACATTGGTGATTAATGAATTACCAATAAGTATTGTAGAGTTGAGATAACATGTGACATGACTGTATCCAATATGTTCTCCACCTGATGATATCACTGAGACCAAAATAACAGAAACCACAATGGCCGTGGGACCAATGAGAGAGCAGATTATCCTTTTCATCAAATGTTTCTGTTCTTCCCGTTCGGTCGCTGGTTGACTTCTTGTTGAAGACGTGAACACATTGAACATGTGAAAGCTACAGATGAAGGTCCAAGAAAACATCCACAGCCATAGGAAGTGGGTCATGATCCCAGTCGTTAGACAGATGAAATCTATTTTCGGACTAAAAAATTAAATTAATTATTTTAATTTTGGATTAAATTTAATTGAATTCACTTTTTAAAAAATATATATATTTTAAAAATTGTTATCATAGTTGTCTCATATAAAACGTAAAATTTGATCTTAGACAAAAACAGCAATTAACTAAAAATCTTTATTGAGGACTTAATGTAACATATATTTTTTTAGTATCTGCGTCGTATTCATTATCTATTTTCTTGCACAATAAAAACTTCCCGTGTACAATCTTTGTGGACGAACATAGTGCCAAACAAGAAAATTAAATAAAGCTAAAACACAAAAAATAAAGTCAGATTTTTTGAATAAAAACTGTAGTGTACTATAAAAGACACCGCTTTTAAGAGACATCGCTTAATATATACCTGAATTATTACAACGCCTAGTCGTGAATCGGACTTTTATAACACAGTTTTCTTTAGATTTTAATGCAATTAATTATGTCTATAGCTTGTTATGTTCACATACAGTTGGTTTCATTAGAGCAGGTATTTATTTTGTTTTTCAAATCTCTTTTTTTTGGTTCATGTTCAGATACAACTCCATTGCTTTTCAATAACGCATTTAACTCAAGTCTAAGCTAATATATAATGCTACTTATAATTTTTATATGTCTCTATTTGTTTTCTTTTAACTTAAACGCTTTCAATTTCAAAGTTAAACCAAAGCGAGAAGAATGATTTGCACTCACCTGTGTGCCGTAATGATGAGTGATGTCTGGGCCAGCAGAAGACTCAGACACAAGAACATGTTATTTTTTCCTGCTGCAGATTGTAGAACTGGGAACCACAAGTAGGCGAACATAGTTAAAATAAGACAGATCATGGAACATCCAAGACTTGTCATTGTCACAATGTATTGTGCAAGGTTGACGTCACTGAGTCTGTATTCATTGTTTGACCTTCTATGAAATTCTTCCATCTCATTCAACTTTGTGTCCAGTACTTCATGACAGACATTAAGATTTCCATCGTCATCTACTTCAATCATGTTTAGTTCCGATATAGTAGAAATTTTCACTTTTGTAACGTTCAGATCTACAGTCACTGTTATATCAGGTGGTAATGTTGTATAGTCAATTGTTATTGTGTAATGGGATGGTCTGAAGGAGATATAACCACACAAGAGGAGACGTGTGACTTCTATCGACTTGTTTATGTAAACGCTACAGAATTTTCTGTTGTACATGCTTGAAAAAAACTCCAATTGTTCGCCAGGGAGTACACTTTCCCATTGGCTCCTTTTCTTCAGGTGTTCCATAATTTTGAGGGACCTGGTCAATGCCAAAGTTGTGAAGTGAAATTTTTCCTCTTCGTTCAATTCTAAATTTATAACGTTGTTTATAAAACTGTCAATGAGCGCCTTCTCAAAATCGTCTCTGTTAACTCTCTTAACCGCCAAGAGATTACTCTCTACCCAGATTAGAATTCCTGGATTTTCTGAATAACCGGGAGACTCTATTTCGCTTTTGTTGTCCACTATGCAACCTGTCTTGATGGACAGGACTTCACTGTAGTTCATAACACGTTGCTGTACCTAAGCAAAATTTAATTATAATAATTTACTTTGAACAAAAAAAAAAGATATATTTATTTTAATATGAAGAGCATTAAAAGTAAATAAAATTATTTAAAAAAAATAAGTTCACAATTCAAAATGCAGCAGATTATGTTGAAAATTGTTTATACAGTTACAAATTTGACATAATGTAAGTAGCTCTGATATAGATATATATATTTAATTTTATATATATATTTTACTTAGCATGACTGAAACATTACCATCTTCATCAGGTTATTCATGTCGGCGTCTAGAAATTCATGCCTCCTATTTTGGAACCAGGGGGGTGGATCACTCTCAAAACTGCCACCAAACAGCAAGAAATTCAAACTGTAATGAAGTCCATCCATGTCTGGAAAAGCGCTACTGCAACTTCTGTTATATAAGAGCTTTCCAGGGGAGCAAACCAGGGGTATGCAAATATTCTATGACAAAGATATTTTCACAGGAAAAATACCAATCAATTTTTGAAGAATGAAGGAATCAAGAACATATACTGCTATGAGAGTAATCGAGAACACATAATGATATAAACAGATACTGCTATGAACATGATTATGAACATATAGTGCTATGAACATAGCCATGAATAATAAAGGATACAAACATAATCATGAATATATTATGCCATAAACATAACAATATATAAATATATAATGTTATGAACGTAATCTTTTATAATCATTATACTATAAATAACGTTAACAGGACAGACAATTGTTAATGTGTCATGGATAATTAGGCCATATTTATAATACCCAGCGTTTAAATACAGAATTGGTGAAAACATATATTATAAAAAAGATTAATTTGTGTCTTATCAGCCACTTTCCTTATTCATATGCATTAATTATCATAATTTAGGTCAGTTTTATATTAAAAAATTAGTAACATATTTTCTTAGTTTAAAAAATTGTTGCTAACTGTCGAAATACAATTTCTTTGCTTTAAAACACTTAGATCTAAAAAGTTTGAATAACACTGAAGGAGAAAATGTTTTTTATGCATTTTAATATTTTGTACTTTAAATTTGCCTTCCGATTGTTTTCTTCTACAAGAGCCCAGCACATCATACGGCGCGAGGGCCGCCAGCGGCCAGCCAGAACCCACTTTTCGGCCCGAGAGGTAACGAAATACTTGTTTTTTAGTTATTTTTTTCTTTATAGTTCTATTTCTTTTGGACCAAACACGTTTTTTTTCATATATTTTGATTAGTGCAGGCCTGTTCTACAATATATTTTTATTATTAAATATTTAGAGAGCAAATTTAAAAAAAAAATTGTTTATGATTTTTTAATGAAAAATTCTTTGTACTCTGAAAATTTAGAATCATTTATCAATCTTCAATACAGTTTGAAAATCGAATGTATTAGAATGTTTCTTTTATTTTTATTGAAAGCTCAAAAATAAATAAAAGTTCGGAAATTATAATAATTTTTTTTTTAAAAAATAAAACATATTTTTTATCCTGTGGTTTCTGACATCAGAAATGTTTGTCTTCTACATAAAAAACTAGTTCTCTAGGAGTACCAGTGGAATGGTACTGTCTATACATTACGAAACATATTTCAACACATCAGCACAATCTTGAATGCTTTAAATCTTACCATTAATGAATCAATATCTAATGGGATTAATCCACAATTTTATCATTTCATTGTTTCAATTTCTAGAAATCACATAATCAAATGATTTAAGAAAACTAATACTCCCTGAATCATATTATGTAATGAAAACTAATAGTCACTAAATCCTGAATGTAAAGAAAATATAAAGTCACTGAATCATATAAAGTCACTGAATCATATCTTGCAGAAAAACTGAAATTTTTAAGTCTTTGAATCTATTATTTAGAGATCAAGATTAGTCAATGACTCAAATCGTGCTTGTATAAAAAAAAAAACGTATAGTTACTGAATGTAATTACGAAGCCAAAACTAATAGTCATTGAATGCAATTACGAAGAGAAAACTAATAGTTACTGAAGGTAATTATGACGAGAAAACTAAGAGATACTGAATCTAATGATGTAGCGAAAACTAATAGTCACTGAATCTAATCATACATACAAAACAAATAGTCACTTATAAAACTTTTACATTTCGCATTATTAATAATTACAACTTAGTTTGCTAACATTTTTGTAAAAATACATCCACCAAAATGAACGTATCAAATTTATGCTAATGACAATTAAGCGATTTGTCCACCGCAAAGTTAAAGCCTAAAATAATTTTATCGTATCATAATCAGAATGCCATTTGAAGGTTATCTTTTAAATGCATTTGGCATCTCTACAATTAGATCTTAATAAAAATGTGTAATTAATTTTTTATTAGTTTTCAGTGTCTGTCTGTTGATATTGTCTCATAATTTCCGTTAAAAATATTCGTGTTTTTTTTTTTTCAAGTGGGTAGATCTCAAATAAAACGTTTTACTAATGTACTGGATGACCTTGATGATTCTGAATATGATTCGTCCGAGTCTGATCTCTCGAGTTATGAAATTGACACATTTGATCATGAGGCGCATGGTGATTGATGAACAGAATCAAAGTTATGATTACGAAATTGCGATCATGTTGTCAATGACGAAGATGACTGTACAGGAGTCGGTCCCTTCCTCAACAACTTCCTCAACAACTTCCGCAACAACTTCCTCAACAACTTCCTCAACAACTTCCTCAACAACTTCCTCAACAACTTCCTCAACAACTTCCTCAACAACTTCCTCAACAACTTCCTCAACAACTACTCAATGAAATGGCGCTCTCCAAGAGAACCATTTAATCCAAATACCACATCGAAAGATAAACTTGATCTTGGAAGAGGATTTTCACCAACGTGCCAATATTTTCTTTAATATTTCAAGGCTGAAATATTTGAAACATTTGTGGAGCAAACAAATATGTATCATCTGATTAAAACTGGAAACAGTTTGAATACTACTTCAGAAGAGTTGCAAACCTTTTTTGTTGTAATCACTATTATTATGGGAACCTTAAAATGTCCAAGGTATTTACCGTATATGAAAAAGCTACCAGAGTTAGTTCCGTTGCTGAAATAATGCCTGTGAATCGGTATATGCCACTTCTAAGCAGCAGACACATTTTTGCTGGAGAACATCCCCAGGCAAACGAGCAGCGAAATAAATTTTGGAAAATTCAACCACTCGTCGGGGCAATAAGTTCTCGTTTCTTTCAGCTGCAAAGAGAAGATGGGCAATAAGAGCTCGCTGCTTACAGCTGCCCCGAGAAGAGGGGCAATAAGTGCTCGTTTCTTTCAGCTGCCCAGAGAAGATGGGCAAGAAGAGCTCGATTCTTACAGCTGCCAAGAGAAGAGGGGCAATAAGAGCTCGTTTCTTTCAGCTGCCCAGAGAAGATGGGCAAGAAGAGCTCGATTCTTACAGCTGCCAAGAGAAGAGGGGCAATAAGAGCTCGTTGCTTACAGCTGCACAGAGAAGAGGGGCAACAAGAGCTCGTTGCTTACAGCTGCCCTGAGAAGAGGGGCAACAAGAGCTCGTTGCTTACAGCTGCCCAGAGAAAAAGTACATTCTGTCGACGAGCAGATTATTCCTTTAACAGGAAAAGTGGCATCAAAACAATTTATCAAAGGGAAACCATCTCGAGTAGGAGTGAAAGTTTTTGTTATCTGTGGAAAATCTGGGCGTGTCATAGATTTTAAACTTTATCAAGTAGCAGGAACTGGAATTCCTGAAAATAATACAAAAACATTTGGGACTTGGCATTTCCGTTGTTCTCAATCTAGCACTAAGCGTACCTCGTCACAAAAACTACAAACTTTGTTTTGACAATTTTTTTACTGGAATTCCTCTCATTAAGGAATTAAAATGGTTAGGGATTTGTTCTTTAGGTGTTGTTAAAACCAACAGAATGATGGGATGTGTTTCGAAATCAGAAAAAGTCGTGGATCGACTGACTGTAAAGTTAGTGTAGAAGGATGGACAATAAACCATTGACATTAGCTTCCAGGTTTGTATGTGTTGAAGATCTTGATAAATTTCGACGATGGGATGTGTGTAGCAAAGAAAGTATTTCTTTGGATAGACCAAAATGCATCCAGGTGTGTAATGACTTTATGGGCGGAAGAGACGAAAAGGACTTTCTTAGTTCAAAGTACATGGATTAAAACTAAAACAAGGAAATTGCCAGTTTGAATTATATATTTTATTTTGTAGAATTTGCATTTTCAAATTAATGGTCAGAGTATCGTGACACTAAAATTCAAAAGGGCACGCCTAAAAAAATATATTTTGGATCTTCTTTGTTGAGTGAGGTTGCAGACATGCTGATGAAGGCATGTTTGGTCACACCACAGCTTTGCAGACCTGCTGGTAGACCCAGACCACTAGCAGTTATTGATGATTTAAATACTGTAATACCTTCTCCACAGCGAGCGAAGATGCAGAGAGACCAGTATCAGAGTTCCGAGATGACTAGTTCGGCCATTTTTCCAATCTGCCTCAAAGCGTTACGGCAAAGGTGAAAACTAGAAGAATCTTGTCAAGGTCATGAAATCGTCACGTGGTCTGTGTGTTTTGAATCGGTGGCGAACGGGGATTGTGGGCGAATGTGAACTGTTTTCTAGCCTCGGACGAGCGCAAGTTTGAGTTACGAGGGCATGTAATGTTGGGGCTATAACAGGGGAGGCAATCTTTTGAGCGGGGCTGTATTACGTTCACGGAGATAGATCGAACCAGGATCTCTGAGTTTGTGTGCGAGATCGGGCGAGCGACAGCGGGACGTGTTGTTTTTCGCAGTGAAATGTTTTTGCTGATGAGAATATGGTCCTAGACATGATTGATTTCGCAAATTAACTGCGAACCGGATAAATGTGTAATGTTGCCATAAATAAATGACATATGTTCCATAAAGCTTATTGTTGATTGAAATAAACTAGTACGTTGAGTGACAAGGATTTCACGAAATCTCACCAGTCGCGAGAATCATACAACCCTAGACAACCCTACATATATTTTAAAATTCAGTAGAATATTGACACATGTAAAGGTCTTAATAGGTTCAAGTGTACAAAGTGTAATCTATTTCTGTTCTATAATAATGCCCAAAAACTGTTTTCTAAAGTTTCAAAACAAATGAACATCTTCAATTCTCTACCAATGTTCGATTTATTTGTCACATTTTGTTGTTGTAGTAACACAAATATGTTCAAATGCTTTAAAAGTCACAAATATCTGGCTAATTAAAGGATTTAAAATTGGCTTGTATTCATTGTGTAATTGGAATTCTATAATTATTATCATATTGCCATTATGTTATTTTTTTTTACGTCATTAATACACAATTTGTACATATTCACACATGCAATAATTGGCATATTTAATGAGCAATGGTTAAAACCTTAATATGGCATTACAAGGATTTCAATATCTCAGGTCCATACCATCAAAAAATTTTGTGTGATCTGAGTCCGTGTCGAAAATCATCTTGAAACTACTTACATCTGGTGAAGACCATTCCTTGATGGTACAATTTGCATTTTGTACAAACGTTTTTTCCCCTTGTTTTGTTGACATGACATCTGAACTTTTTCCAAAATTTATCAGTAAAGAGAATGGAAGGTCAAAATCGAGAATATTGGCACCTCGGCAGTTGTTGATTTCTTTCACGATTTGTGGGTAGCTATTCTGAAAAAAAATAACACAAAAATTTATTGACGAAAGACACATTAATTATTTGTGATTTTGTCTTGAGTAAAGAGAAAGATAATATTAATTTTTATAGAAGGTTGTGAAATGATTCCGCCAGACAAGGGCTAAAAGTTAATACACTTCCTGAAAGGTCTTTGCGAGAAGAACAATTAACGTTTTAAGCGGACCGCTTGTCACGAGCGCGCTGTTAGGTTCCCATCCCTGCTGTGAACCAAAGTTTGAGGAAGAAATCTCGCATGAAAAACTATGAAGAAAAAAAAATCAGATTGGTATTTATACTGCAAGTGATACATGGACTGTACTAGACTGCCGTCTGCTCTTGAAATCCTTCGTTGTGCAAATCCTTTGTTTTATTCATTCTGAAATTTCCAATACATTAAACCATAAACCAAATAGTTTAAAAAATGTGTTTCACATTTGCATCCAAATGAGGTTCTTTATCTATTGTTAGGTTAAAATAATACAGAACAATAGTATTTTTCAAATTCAATAAAACAAGATATGCTTTTTAAAAAATTCACTAAAATGAATAAACCAATTGTCCTCTAAAACTTCAGACAGCTTACCCACACCCTTGGAATAGAGAAGTATTGGATAAAATGAAGTCAGATTCCATTTACTGAGCTCAGTGGGAGATCATGAAGTGGGTCGAAATTAAAATGCAAGATTTCACGACCCACAAGTTAGGGTGGGGGTGGGGGTTTACAAGCGTTTTAATCTATTAAAATGTTAGAGTTCAGCCTGAATTCATCACACCAACATCATATTTTTCGTATTGTTAAAATAATTCTATTAAGAAGATAAAATATACCACTAAAAAATAAAATGATTACCTTTAAGAATCGCGTCATTTAGAAAGTATAGCCCAGGAAATTTTACTTATACGAACTTTATAGGACAAAAATAAACATTTTTAAAAGTGATTTATTATTTTTAAAGTAATTTTTTTTTAAAGTTTTTTTAAAAATCGTGTTTTATTGTTGGACTCAAATTTGCTAAAGTCCTTTTTTGGGTATAGATAAAACTTTAAAAAAAGATTTAAAAAAAAAAAAAAATAAATTACGATATAACTCCTTACCATATTGCAAATAGCACAAAATATATTTTTATAAAGTCCTTTATTATTCAGTTTGCCCACCATTTTTGTTTTTT
>CAXITT010000036.1:72015-150809 GCA_964033795.1 Lymnaea stagnalis
TCTATCTATCTCTATCTATATATATCTATATATATATATATATAGATATATATATATATATATATATATATATATATATATATATATATATATATATATATATATATATATATATATATACATATATATATTATGTGTTACGGCCAATAGGAACTGGCCGGGCCATTGGGGCAATGGCCACTGTCACCTCACATTGACCGATCTTTTCTTGATTTTGGGATTTGGCCAGTCAGTTTGCGAAATGGCATGGGTCGATCGGCCAAAGGCCGTAATGATAATCACATACTATTGATTATTAATTATACTAAATTACCAAAATCATTCAAATTAGTTTATTATGGTAAATTATCAATTTCTATCATCACTTGTTACAACAAGGTGAGCTTTTATGACATTTCCAAGCACACTGCATTTGTTCTTTCTTTCTTTTTTTTTATTTGTATCGATTTGATGAAAACTTGGTAGTGTAATTGCATCGAGTTTTTGCATACAGTCACTTATAAACTCTATTTCACATTTCGCTGGTAAGTGATTGTGAAGGTGCCACGGCTAGTAGTTGTTTTTCATCAAATATTGGATAGGGAATTCCCGGCACTTCTGAAAGTGGTCTGCCAAAGTAGCATATACCCTTGGCCATTTTCAGTACATCAGACATTGGTAAGACGCCTCGGTCAAAGTGCGAAATATTCTGTCAATGTGGGAACTGCCTTAACTTCGGGGTTTGGCCGTAAATATACATATTGAAGGCTTGAGGAAATAGACACAAATGTGTCTATTGTTGTCGCCTCAACCGTTCCTTTTGAAAGCTTGTTCCAGTACCTGATTGTCTTGGGCAGGAATGAGCAGCTCCTTTACTGGCTTCTTGCTGGTATGAGCCTGAATTGCCTGTCATGGCCTCGTCGCTGTCTATGGGGGAGAGGGACGAATTTCTGTTTAATACTGGAACAGTGGATCAGCCCATTATTTATCTTGTACATCATGGAGAGCCTGGATTGTCGGCGTCGTTCCTCCAATGGTGACCAGCCTAGTGTTTCCAATATGCTGCCAACACTAGAGGTATTCCTAAAGCTGTTGATGACAAAGCGTGCTGCTCGTCGCTGGACCGCCTCCAACCTGTCAATGCTCTTCTGGGTAAATGGGTCCCAGACTGAAGATGAATAATCTAAAATCGGACGAACAGAGTCTTTATATGCTCTTTCTTTCACACAGGAGTTGCCAATCTTTAGATTACGCCTTAAGAACCCCAGGGTTTTGTTTGCTTGGTTATATAAATTGTTAATATGCTCGTCCCAGCGGACCTCTCTTTGAATGTTAACACCCAGGTACTTTAAGGAGGAAACTTGCTCAAGTATATGGCCGTGCAGTGCGTATTGGTAGTGTAGAGGAGTACAACTTCTAGAGATTGATAGTGTCTGGCACTTGGCAGGGTGAAATTCCATGACCCAGCTCATCTCCATCTCAGCTAACAGATTGAGATCCTGTTGTAGCTGGTCCTGGTCAGATCTTTTGGCGATCGTCGTATACACTGCTGAGTCATCTGCGAACAATCTTGCCTGTGATGTCAGTTTCTCGAGTAGGTCATTAATGTATGCTAGGAAAAAAACAGGGGCCCATGACTGATCCCTGGGGGACCCCTGACTTCACATCGACAAAGGAGGAGCTTGTACCGCCCACCACTACTGCTTGGCGTCGGTGCCTGAGGAAGTTAGAGATCCATGTTTTAGTGGTGCCTTGAATCCCATATCTCTGGAGTTTGTGTAGAAGCAAACTATGATTCACACGGTCAAATGCTTTTACGAAGTCCATTACTAGCACGTCAGTCTGCTTGTGGTTCTTCAGATTGGTCATCAGGTCTTCTACAAATTCGAGAAGCTGGGTCTCACATGATCTATTGACTCAGAAGCCATGTTGACAGTCATTGAGTATATTTTGGCTTTCAAGATGCTTCATGACTGTGCTTACGATTATGTGCTCCAACAGTTTGGAGACCACGCTGGTGAGGGATATCGGACGATAGTTCGCAGGGTCGGAATGCTCCCCTTTCTTGTAAATTGGAGTGACATGCGCTGTTCTCCAGTCTGCTGGAACACTTCCTGTGCATAGTGACGATTGGAAGAGGATTGTCAGTGCAGGAGCGATTTCTTTGGTTAATTCTTTGAGCACTTATATACATATATACGTGAAAACGTACAAATACACGATTTTTCATGAAGGAAAGGGTAATTTGAGTCGTTGCTTAAATATAATCCTATTTAACAAACAATATCAAATGTTTTAAATAAGTTGTTTCATTGTAAACATGTAAAAAAATATTAAAAAATAAAATCACTTCTCTTTATATATTTTATTACTTATTTTTTTTTTTTTTTTTATTTTTTTTTTTAAGGAAGGCATGACCTGCTTAATTTTAAATTTTTTAGGACTAAAATATGTTTCTCTTACTTTTCTTACGATTTCAATAGATTTAAAATAAAAATAATAAATAAATACATCTAGTTGCTATCAGCAAAAATATGCGGTCAAATTAAATACGGAAAACGAATCGAATATCTACATTTAAATTTACCCATAAAAATGCTTATTGCAAGAAATGAGCAGGTTAGGATACTCTCTTTTAACAGTGCAGCAACCATCGGAGTCCTTCAATGTTTCTCTCAGCATTTCATTGGGGTCAGTTATCTGGTAGTAGGGCATGTAGCTGAAGCAATCTGTGTGGACCTCTAATTGCTTGGGCTAAGGAATTCAAAACATATGTGTTATGTATCTGTAAAAATGGAATGCTTATTCCATTTTATAAAACATTGTGGGGGGGGGGGGGGGGGGTTAAATAACAAAATTAAAATAAGATAACATAAATATATTTTCAAACATAAATAAAATAAATTATTTAATTGAACAAAATGATTGGCCCTATCTTTTAATGTTTAAAATACAAAAGTTGTACCAAGTTTAATGAATTAATTTTAATAATTAAAGAACATTTTTAATGTCATTTTGTCACTTTAAAAAAAAATGGAATTATGGAAATACTTTACTGTAGAAATAAGATTTATAGTAAAATAGCCGTGCTGTTTTATTTATTCACCGATATTTTTATTGGCCTACAATTGTCGAATAAAATTATTTCAGTAAAAAGAAGAAAATAAACTATCATGTAGGATTCATGGTTTTTACGTGATCTCTTATGAGTTTGTTTATTTCAAGTGAGTTTGTACTATTAATGAGTTGGTTTTATAGCATATATCTTGAAAAAAAAAATTACAGCAAAGAATAAATAATATTTTAAAGAAATTGCTCGCTTATACCAACACAATGGATCAAATGTGTGATTATTTAGAAGGTGGATATGGGAACAAGGCAAATGACAATAAATAAATCACTTAGTTGAAAAAAATATTTGTTTTCAATTATTCCCTTTTCTAACTCACCATTCATTGCGCTAGGTCAGACCAATGTCATCTTAACGAAAATGAACGTAATCCGCAATTTTACATAGCTTCGATGACCATTCCAGTTTTTTTAGACTTAATGTTCACGAATTTTTGTTGGGTTTATTGTTTTCATTTAGTGATTGACTTTGCATTGATTATCTTTCTCTTAGGTCATTAAAAGTATATTAATACAAAAGATATACATATATGTTATATTGAGTGAGATTAAATTTAATTTAAAATTATGTGTTCATCTGATGAAAGCGTCAGTCGAAACGTTTGAATTCATATTGTTGCTTTTGATAACTGACGCTGACATTTAATGTTTTATTTTAGACGGATTTTGATTGTCTCATTAATAAAAACAAATTACCCTGCTTCTTTCTAGACTATATACAGAAATAATAAAATAGTTCAACCTCTGATCGCCCACCTCTTCACCAGTGCATGGCTAGAAACAATTGAAAACATCTCAGACTTTGAAGGTGATGCTCAACATATTGATATGATGTTTCACATCTTCTTGTGTCCTCGATTGGATTATCTAGCATTTAACTCCCTAACAGTTCTTTCGTATTTGCGTAGACCTATTGCAACAATAAAAAAGAGCTGAAAACACAATTTATTCCTACTCTTTAACCTGGTGTGATCTGAAATAATGATTTTACTTGACGCCTCTTCCCGCCCCCTCCTCCCCAACCCCCATTAACAACAAGAAACCTACGCTCTCCATTAAGACATACAATATGAGTGGCGTGAGTACGGGCGGAGGCGCCTAAAACGTTATGATTGCGTGTCTATCTCATTAAATGCTTGGGCTCATTAGATGTTTGGGCTCATTAGATGCTTGAGCTCAGTTGTTTCTTGGGCTCATGAGATGCTTGTGCTCATTAGATGCTTTGGCTCAATAGATTCTTGGGCTAATGAGATGATTGGCCTCATTAGACGCTTTGGCTCAATAGATTCTTGGGCTCATGAGATGATTGGGCTCATTAGATTCTTGGGCTCATGAGATGATTGGGCTCATTAGACGCTTTGGCTCAATAGATTCTTGGGCTCATGAGATGATTGGGCTCATTAGACGCTTTGGCTCAATAGATTCTTGGGCTCATGAGATGATTGTGCTCATTAGACGCTTTGACTCAATAGATTCTTGGGCTCATGAGATGATTGTGCTCATTAGACGCTTTGACTCAATAGATTCTTGGGCTCATGAGATGATTGTGCTCATGAGATTATTGGGCTCATGAGATGATTGGGCTCATGAGATGATTGGGCTCATTAGATGCTTTGGCTCAATAGATTCTTGGGCTCATGAGATGATTGGGCTCATTAGATGCTTTGACTCAATAGATTCTTGGGCTCATGAGATGATTGGGCTCATTAGATGCTTTGGCTCAATAGATTCTTGGGCTCATGAGATGATTGGGCTCATTAGATGTTTTGGCTCAATAGATTCTTGGGCTCATGAGATGATTGGGCTCATTAGATGCTTTGGCTCAATAGATTCTTGGGCTCATGAGATGATTGGGCTCATGGAATGATTGGGCTCATGAGATGATTGGGCTCATGAGATGATTGGGCTCATGAGTTGATTGGGCTCATGATATGATTGGGCTCCTGAGATGATTGGGCTCATGAGATAATTGGGCTCATGAGATGATTGGGCTCATGAGATGATTGGGCTCATGAGATGATTGGGCTCATGAGATGATTGGGCTCATGAGATGATTGGACTCATTAGATGCTTTGTCTCGTTAGATGTTTGGGATCATTAAACGGTAAGGCTCGTTAGATACGTGTGGTCAATGATGCCTTGGCTCATTAGATACGTGTGGTCAATGATGCCTTGGCTCATTAGATACGTGTGGTCAATGATGCCTTGGCTCATAGATACGTGTGGTCAATGATGCCTCGGCTCATTAGATACGTGTGGTCAATGATGCCTTGGCTCGTTAGATACGTGTGGTCAATGATGCCTTGGCTCGTTAGATACGTGTGGTCAATGATGCCTTGGCTCATTAGATACGTGTGGTCAATGATGCCTTGGCTCATTAGATACGTGTGGTCAATGATGCCTTGGCTCATTAGATACGTGTGGTCAATGATGCCTTGGCTCATTAGATACGTGTGGTCAATGATGCCTTGGCTCATTAGATACGTGTGGTCAATGATGCCTTGGCTCATTAGATACGTGTGGTCAATGATGCCTTGGCTCGTTAGATACGTGTGGTCAGTGATGCCTTTGCTCATTAGATACGTGTGGTCAATGATGCTTTGGCTCATTAGATACGTGTGGTCAATGATGCCTTGGCTCATTAGATACGTGTGGTCAATGATGCCTTGGCTCATTAGATACGTGTGGTCAATGATGCCTTGGCTCATTAGATACGTGTGGTCAATGATGCCTTGGCTCGTTAGATACGTGTGGTCAGTGATGCCTTTGCTCATTAGATACGTGTGGTCAATGATGCTTTGGCTCATTAGATACGTGTGGTCAATGATGCCTTGGCTCATTAGATACGTGTGGTCAATGATGCCTTGGCTCATTAGATACGTGTGGTCAATGATGCCTTGGCTCATTAGATACGTGTGGTCAATGATGCCTTGGCTCATTAGATGCTTGAACTCATTAGATGCTTCGTCTCTAGTTGCTTGACCCATAAGATGCTTAGGGTCATTAGTTAAATAGGCTCATTAGATATATTGCTCATTAGATACTTGGGCTAATTAGATTCTTTGGCGCCTTAGATACTTTGGCTTATTAGATGATTTCACTCCTTCGATACTTCGGCTTATTAGTTCTCATTAGGTTCTTGGACTCATTAGGAATCAACAAGACAACATGTATTGTTTGTCCTTCGCGTGCCAATTATACCCCCATAACAAATACGTGGCTATCTTTGGAAGACTTTTTTTGTTGGTCCGTGAGTATTTTTAATTACTTTGCTTTTTACCTGCTGGCCACAGACATTTGATCAACGCTTCCCCAACACAAGCCTGACAGTTTGAAATCTCATTCGAACCCACACATTTTGCTGAAAAGATTTTGCTATTTTTCTGTCTCCTTACTGAAGAAAACATATTCTTAAGATACATTATAATTTGTGTTAATTCCCAAACTGTATCTCGTGCTTGCATTGGCCGTTTCCAAAGAAACATCTTCCTTTCACCTCGTAGTCTAACCGATAACTCTCTATTAAAAAAAAAAAAAAAAAAGATTTAACTTAAATTCCCCCCTTCTTTTAAAAAAAATAAAAAAAAAAAAAAAATTAATTCCCAAACTGTATCTCGTGCTTGCATTGGCCGTTTCCAAAGAAACATCTTCCTTTCACCTCGTAGTCTAACCGATAACTCTCTATTAAAAAAAAAAAAAAAAAGATCTAACTTAAATTCCCCCCTTCTTTTCATAATGTTAACATTAAAGAAAAATGTGCGCCGTCGTTGTGAAGTTTGACTGCGATGTCCAAAAAGTTGAAGGAGGTCTCAGAGACAAGAGATGTGAATTTAATGGAGAGGTGAAAGGGACCTACAAAGTTAATGAACAGGCCAAGTTCACTCCTCTTCATAGTGGTGACATCTATACCATCATCTATGTACATATAATAGAATTCAGGGAGACGTCCAGTGCAGTATCGCTGCTTTCGACCATTTGTTCGAATTCCCGATAAGCAAGCATGCATAGCTGGGTCCCATTTTAGTCCCAATAGCAACGCCTCTGATTTGGTCGAAGAATTGGTCACCAAACTCAAACGAATTGAGGGTGAGAACCAGTTCAGCCATTCGGGATAGTGTGTTGGTGGGTACAGAATGGTGTGGTTTAGTCTTGCGAAAGAACTTGAGAGCTAAGAGACCGTCAATGTTGGGGATGGAAGTGTAAGGAGAACAAACATCAAGAAGAAAGAGATGGTGTTTATTTTCAGGAGGGATCATGATAGATTCGAATGTTTGTAAAGCATGGTTGATGTACTTTATGTAAGTTGGTCGTGACAATATGATGGGTTGGAAAACGCCATCAAGGAATTCCGAGAGCATGCTGAGACGATGGGTCTGCCAGTGTTACCGTGCTTGTGCATTTTGGGAAGTAGGTAGAATCATGGCTTACCGAGTTCACTATCAAAGATGTGTAAGGCAGAGGCCGATTTGGGGAGTGCCGATTCTGCAATCATTTTCATGATAGTCTCTTTTACCATGTCGCTATGTTTTGTGATAGGATTGTTGGTCCTCGATCGGTAGAAATGACTTTCTTATAGTAGCCTATGAGCCTCCTTGATGTAGAGATCTTTGTCCCACACAACAACAGCTCCACCCTTGTCAGCTGGTTTAATTAACGATGTCTTTAGGGCTGCGTTGCTTAGAGAGCGCTAATGATTCTCTTTTAGACAGATTCGATTTCTGGAGTGGAGGTACGTGAGCTTCTTTATGGCGTGTTCCGTGCTCCTTATATACAAGTCTAAAGCTTTGGATGGGTTACATGGAGGTAACCAATTGGATTTGCGTTCTCTGTGAAACGGGAAGAGCTCATCGTCAGGGAGGCCGGTACTTTTCCCAGCAAAGTGAAACTAAAGTCTCAAGGAACGAAAATGTATTTAAACATAAACAAATAATCATAAAACTTAGTAATAAATAAGAACCATACAATCTCTTAAAAATATTTTGCTTCTGGTTCTCGCAGATTCCTTATCACCACCCCACCCACTAGACGAGTTTTCATTACTGAGGTGGGGGAAAAAAGGTGTCACGTAGCGAGCTTTCATGCGTGACGTTGGAACTCGGGTTGGTTGTATATTTTTTCTTTAGGATTAGCAGACTCAGGACAGTCTGTAGGACAGTCTCAGGACAGTCTGTAGGACAGTCTCAGGACAGTCTGTAGAACAGTCTCAGGACAGTCTGTAGGACAGTCTCAGGACAGTTTGTAGGACAGTCTCAGGACAGACTGTAGGACAGTCTCAGGACAGTCTGTAGGACAGTCTCAGGACAGACTGTAGGACAGTCTCAGGACAGTCTGTAGGACAGTCTCAGGACAGTCTGTAGGACAGTCTCAGGACAGTCTGTAGGACAGTCTGTAGGACAGTCTCAGGACGGTCTGTAGGACAGTCTCAGGACTCTCTGTAGGCCTACTGTTTAAAGACTTGCATTTATATTAAATTAAATGAGGGTCCACCCTCTAATTTGGCAACTTGAACCTACCGGGTATTCTCTCAAAATAACCAGACACGATTTTAAAAAAATTAACAGCAAGTAATTAAGCCCTAATCTTAAGCAATGGATAGCTTACCGTAATTGCTCTATTGCACACAGCACAGTACATGTTACGGTACACAACATTTGTAGCAGTGTCCACAGCCAGAGCAAAGTAATCTAGTGTTATATTTTCATTGTGTAAACTTTCCTCACATAGCCTAACAATGTCGCGACTTCCCGTAAAGTCTTTGAAACAAGAACTGATGTAGAGGAATGCTCCACTTTCTTCGCAGCCCAACTTTGGTGAACCAACAATATCAACGCTGTAGTTATAAGGTACGGGATCCAATGTATAGTCTTTGTGTAGTGAGTCCTCATTGACAATAACTTTTTTTTTGTAGATTTCACCGATATATGTTGTGTTATTTTCATATTCTGGCAAGGGTACATAATCCCTCTCATAATCAGGACAACAGATTCCGTAGTATTCACATTCTGGTCTTTTGCAGCTGCAGTCCAAGCAGTTTAAATTTTGTGACGTTTTATCAAATGACCTTAAGGCTACTCTCTTTCCATGAAAACATCTTACGGCACAGTAACTTTCTTGATATACTCTAGAAGAAGAAGATGACTTGTTCCACTCGGAATAAACAAGAAATTCCAAAATCTCACAGGATCTAGCCGCATAATATTTCGGAAGCATCTGCGCATTACAAGCCAACAGCATGGAATAGCAGACAATTTGAAGTAAACTCTTGGTTGCCATTTGACCCTTCGTTTAGTAACCCACAGTTTTGGCTAATAACTGAAAAATGTATTCCCTATATAACAGGAACTACTGTGATGTTCACCATCAGTTTTAAACAACACTTTGGAAAACTCTCAGGCATGTACAGAAGTACGTTTTATATTTTCACACTGGTCATTCCAGCAAACAGATTGAACTGCATTCTTGTAACATAATGTTACAAAAAATTGAGTCATTTTATCATGTTGACATTTATATTCCTGAAACGTCTATTAAATTGATGACAGCGGCTTGTTTCATATCACACTCCCAATACCAGTAAGATGTATTGGGTGAGGAAAAAAAAAAAAAAAACTAACGCCATCCGACGATATTTGATCAGGCTTTTGTTAGGGGGGGGGGGTGAAACAAGAGAATGAACCAACAATGTTATTTTATTCAAATTAAGTTTTCTCAGCCCCTGGCCCGACATCAGAGCCAAGTAAGCAGCCATTTTTTTTTTGTAATTTAAGCATTATACGACAATATATTTTAATGAAGCAATTTGCTAAATCAAATTTATAGCTACTGGCGTAGACATGAACATGATGAAAATATAAAATGGTTTGTATTTTGAAACCATTCGACTATTTCCCTTTTCTTAATTGAGGTATACGCTTCACTTAATGATGACAAACAACCACGCTCGGTTTGAAAATAACTCCAATGCAACAGAGAGATGGTAAGAAGTGACACATTTATTGATTTACCTTGTAGAATGCGATAATTTCATCCGATCGAATCATTAGATTTATTGAAATATATTTAAAAAAAAAAAGAAGCAATTTGATTTATAGATTTGTAGTTACCGCATCGTTGATTTCTTTCAGACACGTCACTAAGGTTGATGTGACCTGCAGCGCTAAACTCAAAGTGTCATGTACACCATCCCCAACCCCCCCCCCCCAACCCAAAAAAAAGATTAAATTCGCACCTTGAAACTCCGCCGAGATTTCCTTTAGCAACCGTAGTTACAGAATCACCCACGTCTAATGGTAAAGTTATAAATAGATAGATAGATAGATAGATAGATAGATAGATAGATAGATAGATAGATAGATAGATAGATAGATAGATAGATAGATAGATAGATAGATAGATAGATAGATAGATAGATAGATAGATAGATAGATTTATCTTCAGATAAATCATTAGGAAAGGTGTCAATTTTTAAACTCTTCTCATCTACAGCTCTTTTTCGGGGTCTTTTTGTAGAATGTAGTATTTGGCAGACTTAAACATATTCGATATTTTTTTGTGTGGATATCTCTAGATCTAAATTGTATTTGACAATGCAAATGAACATTTTTTTTGGAAACTTTATCTTGAAAATGACCTGTCAAGAGCTGAGCTCCTAGTTTACATTGTGGGATCAACCGGGTAGATATTTTCACCGGCTAACGAAACCGAGTACTAGGTGTTGCACATACAAAGCTAAACATTATTCATGATAAAAGATATCGCATAATATCGTATATTGTCTTGTTCATACATAATTTGATACGCTCATTTAATAAAAAAAAACTAATCACGATTCAATATAAAGAATTATTTATTTGTAAACATAGATGTCAAAACGTTTCGATTATTATAACACGAGTTAAAGCTCGTCAAAAATTAAAGATTCGAACTGAAATGTTAATTATTTATGTATCTGACAATGCAAAAATGTATTTAGAATAAATTTTAGGCAAAGAAAACTTTTTTTTTTAAAAATGGTATTAAAAGAAACAAACTGATATGTCGAGAATTGTTTGACTAATTGTTAAGGAGAATCATGCGTGGTCTGAAAATGTAATTATATTTTTTTTTAAAAGATTGTCTCTGTTGCTTTTGCTATTTGTGTACAAGTATGTTATTTATTTTATTTTTTTTTAAGCCGACCTAACTTCGTATTCAGAGAATGTAACGTTCACCGGAATGATTATTCTCTAGAATTTTGATTTCTACATTCATACCCAGAGAATTATGGTGTGCGTAATTTAAAAGCTGTGACACGACCGATACAACTATGCTAATGTTCATTCAAAGTGGCGCTACTAACATTACTGCGGATTTGCGCAAATTCTAAGCACGCTCGCCAGCATTATTTTGCATCGTGTAATAGTATTGAAATACAGTCACGTATAATTCGAACACTTACTGTTACGTAGCATTTTTTTTCTGCAATGGGACATATGCGCAATTATGGACATCACAGCCATCCAGCCCTCCATTTTAATGTGCTTTTATTTAAATTGTTATTTTCGTTTTAAACTTTTTTAACTACTCTTTGTATCCGCATGTGAAGTCTTGGCCAAGACATAATGTGTCAGCATGCACTTGTCCCACCGAACATATCTCGGAATTCCTCGATGGAGTTTTTCAACCCATTGTAGCCTCACTGTCCATTTATATCAAAGATACCAACACAAATTTTAAAGCTATTGAATCCATCATCGTTTCTCTTGAAAAAAACAACAAAACAACAACATCAACTTCTTCTTGATGTATTTTATCGATATACTTTAATCTTAGTTTAAAAAAAAATTATTTCCCAAGGCAAAACCCTATCTTTCTATACCTGCAAACACACTGCTCCGACTGGCAGAACTGGTTTTCACCCTCAAATCGCTAGAGTTGCGGGGGTGTTGCTGTAGGAACTAAAACAGGAACCAGCTACGCATGTTATATCATGGGACATTTCGAGTACATTGTAGAAAGAAACTACACTCCCTGAATTCTACAAAACGTACATTGATGATGTATTGGGGTCACCACCGTTGAGAGGAGTGAATTTGATATATTCGAAAATATTGTAGTCTCTTTTTAGCCCTCTGTTAAATTTCAGTCGTTTGCGTTCGAGTCCTCAGTCAATTTGTTGGACATTACGGTCACCACTCACAAAGACATCCTGCTCATCTTCGTCTTCTTTAAACTTAATGACACCCACAACTATTAACTATGCCCTTCCTCCCACACTAAATAAATGTTCTACATGATCTATTCAATTTTCTCAATTACTTGAGGATTGCTTTTGGGACACGGAACTTGAGATGTTCTAATATTTCCTCGGAAGGTCCTACCAGGAGACAGTATTTTCATCAGCCCTTCACACTGTTAAACATATTAACCGTGCTGGTGACAATAGTGACAGAACAAAATTTTTTCTAATATACTATCCTCACATTCTCATAGCCGAACGTGTTTTCCTTAATAACTGTGCCATTGTCCTTACCGAACCTGACAACCATGACATTTTCTCTTCCCTGGCTCTCATTGTTTGAAGACGGGATAAAAATCTGCGAGACCTCCTTGTTTGAAGTGACATCAACCCTGCCCTCTCCCACTTTAATACCAAGCCATGTCGACGCAGCCGCAGCAACACTCTCTCTCTTTTCGTCATTCGCACCCAACACAGTCCTTTTCTAAGATCAGTGTTAAAAAAAAATCGACGGTTTACTTTGCACTAGCCGCTATATGGTCTAAACCTACATACTATTACGCAAGATTAACAGTGTGTCCTCTTCAAGCATGTCGTTAGAAGCGAACAGAATGGGTTATTGTGATTATAATATCAATGACATTTAGTCCTGTACAACAAATTGAAACAAGTGAAACAGGTAAAAATTGTAAAACAAGCAGATTTATACGTATAAAACCTTGACACAACATGTACTAATGTAATGTTCTCTAGTCTACAAATAAATTCCGCAAAATTATCAGTCCAAAATTTAAATTTTGCCGTTTAAAAAAATTATTATTCGTTGTTTTGTTTTTTTGCTTGAGAAAGTATTTTTACAAGATTCGATGCTGTCAAAGACGAAAGAACTTTGAATTCAGTTTAAATGTAAAAAATAATCTGTAAAAACTCGTTCAATTGCAGCCACATATTTAGCTTTAACCTAATTAGCAATTCATATTGGTATTAATAACTTTGTTAGTGGAATTACACATTTTTTATTCAAATACTACTTTCATGGCACCCAAGTCTGGCGGAATCTAATCTGACAACACCCTACTCCGGCAGAATCTAATATGACGCTACCCTACTCCTGCGGAATTTACTCTGGCGCAACCCTACTCTCGTGGAATCTAATCTGACGCCACCCTATTCTGGCGAAATCTAATGTAAGGCCACCCTAATTGGTGGAATTTAATCTGACGCCACACTACTCTGGTGGAATTTAATCTGAGGCCACCCTACTCTGGTGGAATTAAATCTGACGCCACCCTACTCTGGTGGAATCTAATATTACACCACACTACTCTGGTGGAATCTAATCTGACGACACCCTAATTTTTAAATATAATCTAAATCCACCATACTCTGGTGGAATCTAATCTGACGACACCCTACTCTGGTGGAATCTAATCTGACGACACCCTACTCTAGTGGAATCTAATCTGACGACATCCTACTCTGGTTGAATATAATCTGACGACGCCCTACTCTGGTGGAATCTAATCTGTCGACGCCCTACTCTGGTGGAATTAAATCTGACGCCACCCTACTCTGGTGGAATCTAATATTACACCACACTACTCTGGTGGAATCTAATCTGACGACACCCTAATTTTTAAATATAATCTAAATCCACCATACTCTGGTGGAATCTAATCTGACGACACCCTACTCTGGTGGAATCTAATCTGACGACACCCTACTCTAGTGGAATCTAATCTGACGACATCCTACTCTGGTTGAATATAATCTGACGACGCCCTACTCTGGTGGAATCTAATCTGTCGACGCCCTACTCTGGTGGAATTTAATCTGACGATGCCCTACTCTGGTGGAATCTAATCTGACGACGCCCTACTCTTGTGGAATCTAATCTGACGACGCCCTACTCTGGTGGAATCTAATCTGACGACGCCCTACTCTGGTGGAATTTAATCTGACGCCAACCTGCTCTGTCAGAATCTTATCTTACGCTACCCTACTCAGGTGGAATCTCATGTGACGCCACACTACGCTTGCAGAGTGGAAGGCTCTATGCCGAGATGTTCTAATCATATAGTCCTGTCATTAAAGTCAAGCTTCCACACACCTCGTTTTGCTGTTTCATTTATTGTTGAGACCCGTGCTCTCTAATCTTCCTGCAACAAATACAGCCTTACAATTCCAACATACAAATATATCCATTCTTTACCAGAAGAAACATATCTTTTATAATAAGACAGCTTTAGAGGGTTGAACTGATAAATATATGTAATTTGGGTCTTATTGTAATGTTTTTCATTGTCCTGGAGATTAAAGAACAAAATAGATAGAGTCAAGTATTCTAGAAACTAAAATGCATGACGGCCACACAGCTTCAATTTCTGTAATCTTGGCGTTTACAAGGTGGTCAATTGAAAGTGAGCTCCGGATTTGTTATACACGAAGTTGCAAACTTTTTCCTTGTGAACTCGGGGACGGGTTGCACACGAAGTTGCAAACTACTACCTTGTTTTCTCCTTTGATTTTAGTGTAAGGAAGAGATTCGTCTTGTTGTGCAACGACGCCCGAAATGTTTGGGCAGACAGCCATTACAAACTCATGGTAAAGAGTGCAAATTGTACAGAATTCCCTGATACTGAACTATGATTTATTTTAAAAGTTTAAGACTTTTACTTATAAAAGGTTGTTTTTCAGTAGTGTAGGGAGGTAGTGGTGATCGATTCCCATAGTTGCACCCTTTCGAACAAAGTAGGGGCACCATTTTATGACAAATTGTGACAATAATTGACAGGGGCGTCAAAAATATGTGCCTACCTTTTTTGACCTGAAATTATCTATGCCACTGCGTAAAAAAATAATATACTACTTTTAAAAATATATTAGATTCAAAGATTCTAATTATTTTACCAAAAATATATCTTTGATATGGTGTTTGCTCTATAAGATAAATTAACGTTATCCATTTCTTTTCACTTAGTTGGACAAAATGTGATCTCGCAGACTGCCTGCTTTGTTCTGAATGTGAGTTATTAAATCGAAATGGAAGATACAATTTATATCTGGAAATTTTCCCTGAAGACAGATGAAAATGATAATGGGATTTAGAAACCTTAATTTGTTCATTCTCTTAGAATTAATGAATTCCCGGGACATTAATTTGGTCACTCCTAAAGATACTTCCCGATCTGCTTGAAATGTAAATACCGTGGCAGCCCGAAGTCACAGACATATGTCACAGATCTATGTTAATGATAGTTGTCTTAATAGAACCCGAGAAAAAGTTGTGGTGGTCTTAGCGATTCCCCCGAGGAAAGATGTTGAGTGAAGATGGATTGATTAGGCGTATGTGTGGTATATCGTTTTAACTTTCAACGTTTTAGTTCTTAAAAATGCTGGAAATGAATGATTCCAGAGTTTTATAATCAAGTGTAATCAACTCGTTTAGACGTGTGTTTTTTTCCACTTAACGGCAATGTCATTGCTATCATTTCAAGTATCAGTACATTATATTAGCTCTGGGCGCTACTTTAATTAAAAAAAAAAAAAAAAAAAAAAAAAAAAAATTTTTTTTTTTCTTTTTTTTTTTTTTTTTTTTATTTCAACGTTTTAGTTCTTAAAAATGCTGGAAATGAATGATTCCAGAGTTTTATAATTAAGTGTAATCAACTCGTTTAGACGTGTTTTTTTTTCCACTTAAAGGCAATGTCATTGCTATCATTTCAAGTATCAGTACATTATATTAGCTCTGGGCGCTACTTTAATTAAAAAAAAAAAAAAAAAAAAAACTACAATTGTATATTGCCTTTATTTTATGTGTTTTTGCAAGCAATAATATCTATTGATTAAATGTGTATGTGACATTACAAAAATTACTGAAAATTGTGAAGACGAATAATTACTAAACGTGTAATAGGAATGAATATGTTGTTCTTATTATTTGCTCATTGCCTCGTTTTGACTTATTTATAGTTGACAAAATAATATCTGTCAACCCATGTCACTTAAATGTGATGTCAATCCTCCTAATTTAATGCTGACGTATTGCGTTCAAACTGGTTTAGTTGAAAAATTTGAAGTTATTTAAAATATCTATTTATTTATCCGCTGAAAATGTACAAGTACTATGCAATCAAAAAACATGTTCATTTGTTTGGAGCAGTAAAAGAATTTTATCTTAATTTATCTTATAAAGAACATGTAGATTTTTTATTATGTACTAGAATAAATGACCCGATGTTATCTGGAAAATAATGGTTGATCCTTTGCGATAATTTCTAACTGCTATTGCAAAAACTCATCACAATTCATAACTTAAAAAATGTAATGATATTTACGTTTTGAGAAGTATTTATCTAATATATATTTTATAGGCCTACCCAACTCCTTTTCACGCTCCTAAACTACTTTTTCCCCTCTAAACATTACCTTAAATTACACAGTCTAAATTATTACTAATTCCATCACTTTTTTCACTAAAGAAGTTAATTAAGGGACAATTACTGCGATAGAGAAATACTTTAGATTTACCCCTTTCGTGCCCTTGTTATACAACTTTTTTTCTCTAAAACATGTTTAAAAAACTTGCCTTAAATTTACACCCAAAACTCTACACATGATATAAAAATAATTTATATTATAAGGAATCGATATATATTGATATCTTCAGCAAAAATTTAAACACATTTTTGCCTTTAAAAAAAAAAATTATATATTATCAGAAAATCAAAAAAAAAACAAAGAATTATTTTATATAAAGAAGAATCGCGCAACCGTTGTTCACGTCCATAGCAGATTTGAGTCTTGCTTTTTTTTTGTTTTATTTAAATGGTTAATCTCATAAAATACACATCTCTAAACTTTTTGCAAAGTAAAAACAAAAATATATTTTCATTTTTTTAAAGTAAATATTAACCCATCTCTATTTTTCAAAATTAATTTTTCAAGTGCGTAAAATGATTGGGTTTTGATATTCATGTGTATACTTACATAAATGTAACCAAGATTTGTTAACGCCGTTGATCTTCTTAATTGGTAAACATACGTATATTTCTAAAAAGAGAGAGTAACATCTCTTTTTTCATTTATATAATACCATAGGAGTTAACTATGCTGTCATCCACGTAAAAATGTACACATCTTATTTCATACCTCCGACATGTATTTACCCAAGAAAATTAATTATTTATCAAAATCATTCCTTTATTTTGAGACGTATCTTGTGCTGCCTTGGTCAAAATGAACATACCCATATTTGTAAAAAGAGAATGTAACGTCACGTTTTCACAAATGTAATACCATAGGAGTTAACTCTATTGTCATCCACGTAAAAATGTACACACCTTTTTCCTACCTCCGACATGTATTTACCCAAGGAAATTAATTATTTATCAAAATCATTCCTTTATTTTGAGACGTATCTTGTGTTGCCTGTGGCAAAATGAACATACCCATATTTGTAAAAAGAGAATGTAACATCTCTTTTTTACCACATGTAATACCATAGGATTTAAATATATTGTCATCCACGTGAAAATGAACACATGCTATGTCGTACCTCCGAAATGCATGTTGTCAAGAAGGTTAATTATTTATCATATTTATTCCTTTATTTTGAGACGTATCTTGTTCTGCCTGGGGCAAAGTAGCCAACCCCTTCCCAACTCAGATTAAAAAAATTTAGAAAAATCTTCTACCTTATTGTTTGATATGATTTGATATTTATATCGTGCTGGTATCCATGCTTCTTAAACATGCTCACTACGCTCTGGTCCTCCGAATTCTATTGAAACGAAACAGTTTTTAATTGCCTCTTAAATGATTCTTATCATTTACAATTCCCCTCAAAGATTGAGGCAAACTGTTCCATAATTTTGGCGCTATCGTTTCAAAAGAGCGCACTCCGTAAGACTTTCTTCTGTGTTCATCCATTCTAGGAACACTCGGTTAGTATTGTATTGAAGAACGCAGGCTCCTCAGCGGTACATGTTTATAAATCCATTCCTTGAGATATTCCCATGCCGAGCCAGCTATGCAGCTGTACTCCAGGGACATAATTTTGTAGTTAATGTAGTCCCTTCCATACCCAAACTAAAATAATGTGCACTCCATATGGTTCGTTCTTTTTTGTTTTAGTTATAGGTTGATTAATCAATGCTATTTGGCTATGGAGTTGCGCTGCACAGTTTGACTTAAACCGCATTTTTTTATTATAATTATTTTTAAAGGTTAGTTTTATTACGTTATAATTTTAAAAATGTATATTTTTGGAATCAAAAAAGGCAATACTTTTTAATGTTAATATACACAGCTGAAATTTGTGTGTGTTTTATTAACAATTTAAAAAGCAATCAGTTGTAGTTATTAATTTTACTTTTAAGAATAGAAAATACAGTATCCCTTTTGTCACTCACGGTTATTAAATTTAAAGAAACCTAAGAGTTTTAGAGAAATAAGCTGTTGGCGCTATGACGTCATTAGCGTGATTATTTAGAACAAATTATTTTAAAATTGTATTTCGCAATATTAACAACGCACTAAAAGACGCACTAAAAACATCAGATGTTTTGGTTTTCCCGATAAATGTGATTACGGTGTAATTCGTTGATCATGATTTTTAATATTTTTTATATTTTCATAACTTTTAAACACATATAAAATGCTTATAATAGTTCCTTAGTTGATACTTTAAATGTATTTGTAATTTTTAATAATAATACTTAAACGTTTACTAAAATAAAAGCGGATTTAAAACATTTTTTGCTCATTTAAATTTATTCGATTTCCTTAAAATAATAGAAAAAAACTATGATTGTTTTTAGGAATCCTAACGTACTTAAATAATTTCTCCCTTTTGGCGTTATGTGAACCTAGCTCATTCTTATATACATTGCAAGCAGGAGAGAGGGGGTGGGGCGGCTTATTTTACAGCAAGGGCCACATGAGGACGATTACACATTTCATTATCAAGCAAAAAATAAATTGAGTACATTTTGTTTATAGTGGAAGATAGTTTTTCACACAGATAGGTACTCCTAAAAAAGGCATATGATTCGCTTGAACAACCTGGAAAATTCAGGGAAGGTGGAGGGCAATGTTCTAATAAATCGTCCTTTCTCGTCTGCTTTTCCATTTACCTCCCATGAACTTGGCCTTGAGATCAAAATTGAACTGAAGATCAATGAGCTCCTTTTGAAGCACGTGGGGGGGGGGGTTCTTCAAAATGGAAGGAGAACATTTTTAAAAAGTAGCTCTGTGTGATTTGATGTCTGCAAATATGTGATTAAATTCTTCCTTGAAGCTTTGCAAGGGCATTACTATACCTACTACTGAATTGTGTGCCCGAGTCCATGAATACTTTGCATGTTGGGAAATGGCAGAGGTTTCTCTGAGAACCATAACATTTGCTTTGTAAAGGATGCCCTGAATTTGAAAATATTTTCACGATGAACAATTAAATATTTAGTGACAGTATTCATTAGTGAAACTCCAGTGGATAGCTCCACCATTAGTAAATTTGCAGTGGATAGCTCCACCATTAATAAATTTGCAGTGGATAGCTCCACCATTAGTAAATTTGCAGTGGATAGCTCCACCATTAGTAAATTTGCAGTGGATAGCTTCACAAAGGCGTCCCACAATGTTTTTCTGACATTTACCCTGCAAACAAAAATATCATTCCAGAAATTTAACATCACTGCTAAGTCATATCTTCTTGTGCGATCCAATTATTTCTGCTTCATTTAACACTACAAGATCAGTCACAGGCAGTAACGAAAGTTCGTATAGAGCTGCATAATTTCCGTTATTTCTTTTTTTAATGGATTTGACACATTCCATTCTGCAATGCCATCTAGTTTAGCATAAAGGCAGTGAGGCAGCATGTTTGTTTTTTTCAATACAATGCAATCTGCCAGGACAGGCAGTAAAGAAAACATGTGTCACCAACCACTAAATTTATGCTATGACATACACAGTGTCATATAAAAAAAGCCCGTGGATTTTCTTTCATACTCCGTGACTGCAAATCTTTATTTTTCCCTTGATATTGGAACAGTTGTAGTCCTGACAGCTGCCATTGTATAAGTCTATTTCACTTTCTTTAAAAAAAAATATTAAAAAATTACAAGTTCATAACATGGAGATTCTATAACAGTCTTAAATCTACGCTTTGTCTTCTGGTAGTAAATGTCAGCGGCTTCATATGAATAATAGCTGATATTGAGTCTAAGGTTAAGCTGAAATATTTCACTGATTTGGTTGAGCTAATAATATTTTTCTTTAAAAGCATTTCCATAACAAATTGATTTTTTATTCTGAAAATTTTGTCAAAATAAGTGATATAATAATTTGTTTTAATGCATTCTCAAAACTTGCAATATAATGTTATTTTACAATAATTGAGAACATTATCTAAACAAAGTTATAGTCATTAAGCAATACTATCGCAACACAACAATATAATGTTATTTTACAATAATTGAGAACATTTGCTAAACAAAGTAGAAGTCTTTAAGCTATACTATCGCAACACAACAATATAATAACACTTAGTAGTGCACTACATACAAAGAAGTAAAAAAAAAGTTTTAATTAAAATTTAAGGAAGTTTTATAGTATGGGGTATAGTATGTATTAAACTATTCATTTGATATTATTTAGTTTCATAGAAATATTCATTCTCCTTATGGTCAAGCCTTTCATGGGTTAATATTTGTAAGCATAGTCTTGTCTGTTTAGGGAGGATTGTGTTACTCCACCTGTCTCTGTTTGGGTTTCAAGGCACTTGTGTTATTCCACTTGTCCCTGTTTGTGAATGGTCGTTGATGACCATATTAAGGACCCTCTTGTTGCAGATATATGACAGAAATATAAACACACCTTGAAATCCGTTGAGTAAGATTGAGATAATCCTTGGGGTAGATTGGAAAGAGAATAATTTATTTCAAAACAGTCCATGTTAAAGTTAAAATGCGAATTATTAACTTTGCTTTGAGAAAAACTTAAATTGTTAAAAAATATTTAGTTGTTTAAAATGACAGTTATATTAAAAAGAGTTTTCTGTGTATTTGTAAATTTTTTCTTCAATGTGAGCTCATGAATCAGCAGCGTTTAATCCTATTGAACTTGTAATGCATACATAAATTTAAATTAAATTGCATACAGTATTTACAAAATAAATTTTCAGTTGAAGTTGAATAATTTTAAAAAAAAACTAAAGGAAAAGTTTTATGTATAAATTCTTCATTAAATAGCAATATCGAAAAATAGAGGGGGAGGGGGGGGGTGGGCCTGAAAATTCCATGAAATTTGCATAAATGTAGCGCATTCTATAAGAATCCCTTAGTGTCCCCTCTCCCAAAGGCTCGCAGTCATACATTTTTTTACGCGCCCGATTTTATATTAATAATCTAATGACCAATTTGCTTTTAAATCACATTTTTTAATCCAACTAATTCAGAAAAAAAAAGAAAAAAGAAAATAACGTGCGTTATTTATTGATAAAAATCTCATTAAGAGCAGAATTTTTTTTTCGTGAAATCAGTGTCGTCATATTTTCTTCAACTATCCTTTTAAAAACGGGACCAAATGATTTTGGGTTGTTTGAGTTACATGGCTGGACTTAAAATTTGAAAGCTTGTGTTTTCATCGGCAATGTGTGTATGTGCCAAGTTTCTGCTCGATAAGTTGCCGGGATATACGTCAATTAGACACCCGAAGATTATGCCAGCCAACCACAGACAACAGAGAAGTTAATGTAAAGGATTTTAATAATCACATATAATTTTATAATATAAAAGCATCTAAATACGTCTTTTGCGATTGATAGATTCCAAAGGTCTTTAAAGAATACAATTAAGTTAAGTACACTTTTTTTTTTTTTTTTACAAATAATGCAAAGTTACGAAATCAAAAGTTTAAAAATAAATAAATGTGAATTTACTTTAACGTGGTAATGTCGGCTACTTCAGCTACAATGGCTATTATCCAGAAGACTCCGGTCATGGACGATAACTTGACGTACACAAACAGGTCTTGTTGTTTATCTGTTCGTACCAGCTGGTTAGTTTGAAGTCGACGTATTTGCTTAATGGAGAATACGGTCCTTGCAAAAAACGCCAAATTGACGACTATGGTGAGAACAAGCGGGAATATCATAGAGAGACCTATTCAATGTATACAAATAATATTTTATTAGTAATTTATATTTTTAAAAATATATATATTAAATATCAAAGAAATATCCAACTTTTAAAAAATAATTTATTATCAATGAACATCTTTTCTTTAAAAAAAAGTCAATATTAATTAAAGTGTCTAATAAAGGGAAAAAAAAAGGAACCATTGTTGATTAATGAATTACCAACAAGTAATGTAGAGTTGAGATAACAGGTAATATGACTGTATCCAATGTGTTCTCCACCTGATGATATAACCGAGACCACCATAACAGAAACTACAATGACCGTTGGACCAATGAGAGAACAGATTATCCTTTTCATCAACTGTTTCTTTTCTTCCCGTTTCGTCGCTGGTTGACTTCTTGTTGAAGACGTGAACACATTGAACATGTGAAAGCTACAGATGAAGGTCCAAGAAAACATCCACAGCCATAGGAAGTGGGTCAAGATCCCAGTTGTTAGACAGATGAAATCTATTTTCGGACTTAATATTAAATAAATAATTTTATAAATTTTGTCTTAAATTTAATTGAATACACTTTTAAATGAAAAAAAAATATATATCACAAAAAAATGTTATCTTAGTTATCTCAGAGAAAACGTAAAAGTTTATCTTAGACAAGAACAGCATTTAACTAATAATCTTCAGTGATGACTAAATATTATATATCTTTTTAGACTTTCTAGGGCGTATACATTATCTATTTTCTTGCACAATAAAACTTACAGTATACAATTTTAGTCGATAAACAAAGAATTAAAAATAAGCTGAAAGAAAAAAAATAAAGTCAGATATTCGGAATGAAAACTGTGAATGCACTAAAGAAGAAACCAATAGACATCATTTATTTATACCTGGTTTAAAGTGCCTGGCTGTGAATCTGATATCTATAACAGGTTTTGAGATTTTTAATGCCACTAATCATGTCAAAAGCTTTGTTCTATCGCAGTAACATCATCGTATGGTCACATAAAGTGGGTTTAATGTGAGCAGAAAATTATCATTTTTTTTAAAATATGTTTTTTGCACGTTCATATACCAACTCCTTTGCTTTTCAAAAACGCATTTTCCTCAAACAATCTGAGATTTTATATAATATGATTTATAATTTTTTATAGGTTCCATTTTTTTTTCCTTTTAAATAAACGATATTCAATTGCAAAGTTAAATCAAATCAAGAATAATGATTTGAACTAACCTGTGTGCCGTAAAGATGAGCGATGTCTGGGCCAGCAGAAGACTCAGACATAAGAACATGTTGTTTTTTCCTGCTGCAGATTGAAGAACTGGGAACCACAAGTAGGCGAACATAGTTAAAATAAGACAGATCATGGAACATCCAAGACTTGTCATGGTCAAAATGTACTGTGCAAGGTTGACGTCACTGACTCTGTATTCATTCTTTGAACTTGCATAAACTTCTTCCATCTCATTCAACTTTGTGTCCAGGACTTCATGACAGACATTAAGATTTCCATCATCATCTACTTCAATCATGTTTAGTTCCGATATAGAAGAAATTTTCACTTTTGTAACGTTCAGATCTACAGTCACTGTTATATCAGGTGGTAATGTTGTATAATCAATTGTTATAGTGTAATGGGATGGTCTGAAGGAGATAGAACTACACAAGAGGAGACGTGTAACTTCTATTGAATTGGTTTTTTTGACGCTACAGCTTTTTCTGTTGCTCTCAGCTGAAAAAAACTCCAATTTTTCGCCAGGGATTGCACTAACCAATTGGCTCCTTTTCTTCAAGTGTTCCATAATTTTGAGGGACCTGGTCAATGCCAAAGTTGTGAAGTTAAAATTTTCCTCTTCGTTCAATTCTAAGTGTATAACGTTGTTTATAAAACTTTCAATGAGCGCCTTCTCAAAATCGTCTCTGTTAACTCTCTTAACCGCCGAGAGATTACTCTCTACCCAGACTAGAATTCCTGGATTTTCTGAATAACCGGGATTCTCTATTTCGGTTCTGTTGTCCACTATGCAACCTGTCTTGAAGGACAGGGCGTCACTGAAGATCATAACACGTTGTTGTACCTAGTAAATAATAAAATTTAATTATAATCATTTTCTATGAATAAAAATAAATATATTTTAATATGAAGACTTTCACAAATAAAAAGAAGAAGTTATGTTGAAAATTGTTAATAAAGTTACAAATTTGACATAATCTAAGTAGCTCTTATATATATCTGTCTCTGTTTGGGTTTCAAGGCACTTGTGTTATTCCACNTATAATTTTATATATATTTCTCACTTTGCACGATTAATATTTTACCATCTCCATTAGTTTATTCATGTCAGCGTCTAAAAATTCACGGCTGCTATTTTGGAACCAGGGCGATGGATCACTCTGATAACTGCCACCAAACAGCAAGAAATTCAAACTGTAATGAAGTCCATCCATGTTTGGAAAAGCGCTCCTGCAACTTTTGTTATAAAGCAGCTTTCCAGGAGCGCAAACCAGGGGTATGCAAATATTCTATAATAAAGATATTTTCACTCTAAAAATAACAACTATTTTTTTAAGAATGAAAGAATCATGAACATATACTGCTATGAACGTAATCGAGAGCATATAATACCTTAAAAAGATACGACTATCAACATAATTATGAAAATATGCAGCTATGAATATAACCATAAACAATAAATTATGTAAACATAATCATGAAGATATTATGATATAAACATAATCAAGAATATATAGTTCTATAAATATAATCGAGAAAATTAAATGCTTTGAGCATAATCATGAGCATAAATTGCCATGAACATAATCATTAAAATATAAATAGCATGAAGAGGACAGACAATTTGTTAATATATAATGGACATTTAGGCCATATTTATAATCTGTAAGCTGAGTGGGAGATGAGCTGGGACATTGAATTTCACCCTGCCAAGTGCCAGACACTATAAGTCTCTAGAAGTTGTACTCCTCTACACTACCAATACGAACTGCACGGCCATATACTTGAGCCAGTTTCCTCCGTAAAGTGCATGGGTGTTACCATTCAAAGAGAGGGCCGCTGGGACGAGCATATTAACAATGTAAGTAACCAAGCAAACAAGACCCTAGGGTTCTTAAGGCGTAATCTAAAGAATGGCAAATTCTGTGTGAAAGAAAGAGCATATAAAGACTCTGTTCGTCCGCTTTTAGATTATGCATCTTCAGTCTCGGACCCATTTACCCAGAAGAGCATTGACAGGTTTGAGGCGGTCCAGCGACGATCAGCACACTTTGTCCTTAACCGCTTTAGGAATACCTCTAATGTTGGCAGCATGCTGGAAACACTAGGCTGGTCATCATTGGAGGAACGACGCCGACAATCCATTATGTACAAGATAAATAATGGGCTGGTCTACTGTTCCCTCACGAAGTTGCACTGGAAATCATTGAAATGTCCTCATCAACACCAGGCACAGAAACATTGCAAATCCCCTCTACATGCATAGGAGCCAAAATTATCAATAAATTGATCGTGGGCCCTTAATATATAGAAGAAGAAGAAGATACCTAGCGCAAAATACAGAAACAGTAAAAAGATATATCATAACAATGATTTAATTGCATCTTGTAATCCCCTGCCCTCAGTCATATGCAATAAAAATCATAATGTAATTAAGTTTCATATAAACAAAAGTAGGTGAAATATTTTCTTACTTTAAAAAATTGTTGCTAACTGCAAGCAAATTTTTCCTTACCTTAAAACTCTTAGTTCTAAAAAGTTTGAATAACACTGTAGAAGAAAATTTTTCCTGAAGTATTTCCTTATTTTTGTACTTTAAATGTGCCTTTCGCTTGTACGCTTTTGGAACAGCCCTGCACATCATATGGCACGCGGGCCGCATGCAGCCTGCCAGAACCCACCTCGAGGCCCGCGCATTAACGATATATTGTTTTTTAATTATTTTTTTTTCGATAGTTTTCCACACTGTTCTATTTTTTTTTAGACAGCACAAGTTTTTCATTAAATACCCGCCTTGCATTTTGATTTATCCAGTGCTGTTCTTCAATATATTTTCATCTCTATTCATTATTTAAAGCTAATTTTTTGAAACATAATTTGTAAGAGTTCTTAATGAAAAATTCTTTATACTTTGAAAATCAGAATCATTTATCAATCTTCGATCCAATTTTGAGAATCGAATGTATTAGAATGTTTTTAAAAAAGGAATTGTAAGTTCAAAATTGAATAAAAGTTGGGAAAATAGTAGTATTTTTTAACCAGGAATTAGGTTTAAACTAAACCTTACCTTTTTTTCCTCTCTGGTTTCTGACATCAGAAATGTTTGTCTTTCTACATAAAAAACTAGGTCTTTAGGAAAAAAAGTGAAATGGTGCTGTCTATACCTTAAGAACATTATTTTAAGAAATCAGCACAATCTTGAGTGCTTCAAATCTTACCACTAATAAACCACAATCTAAGGAGTTTAATGTATAATTTATTTTTGTTTCATTGTTTCGATTTCTACCAATCACAGAATCTTATGAATTAAGAAAGCTAATAGTCCTTGATTCAAATTATGTTTAGAAAACTATTATTTACTGAACGTAATCATGTCAAGAAAACTAATTGCCACTTCATCTTATTATGGAAAGAAGAATTAGAGTCACTGAAGAATATCTTGCAGAGAAAACTGAAATCTCTAAGTTAATGAATCAATTATAGTTCAGAAAACTATTAGTCAATGACTTATATCATGCTTATATAGAAAAATAATAGTCACTTAATATAATAAATTATGAAGAGAAAACTAATAATCACTTAATATAATCATTTATAAAAAACTCATATTCACTGAATTTAATCATGTAGAGAAAACTAATAGTCACTGAATCTAATCATATAGAATATAGACAAACCTTAAAAGTCACTTATCAACCTTATTTTACATTTCATTCCGCCTAATTAATAATTAGCAAAATACCCGCGCTTCACAGTAGAGAGACTTTTTTTTTAAAAGAAAAAAGGTAAGAGAGTCTCAATAAAATGAGCGAAAAAAAATCCATAGTTATATGTTAAGGATCATTTTGTATACCACGTTGTCAGTTCGGCCCTCCGGTTGCAGTTTGACAAAGTTGTGCGCTGAGCACACTCTTGAGCGTGCAACGTATAGTTGGACATGTCACGAATATCTGCAGATCAGCATATAACGAAATTAGACAAATCAGCACCATTAGACACCTCCTCTCATTTGATGCCACAAAAAACTCTCGTCTCTTCACTCATTCTTTCAAAATTTGACTACTGTAACACTCTTCTCGCAGGCATTCCTCAACACCACATAGACAAACTTCAGCAGGCACAGAACTCAGCATGCAGACATATTTTTAAATCAAAGAAATGTGACCACATTCAACCACACATGCGGCAACTCCACTGGCTTCCAATATCCTCTCGCATCAAGTGCAAGTCTGCCAATCTATGCTTCGACTCGTTCACTGACCCTCACTTTCCTGTCTATGTCTCTGAACTGTTGCTTCCTTACATCCCCACAAGACAACTACGCTCTTCCATTGACAATAGAACCCTCTCAATCCCAAGAACCAAAACTAAGACCCTCGGTGAACGCTCCTTCTATTTCCATGGACCCACGTTCTGGAACCAGCTCTCCTTCCATATCCGTCATTGTGAAACCTCGTCCACTTTCAAAAAGTCCCTTAAAACCCATCTGTTTAGGTCCGGCTATGACCTGCAATGCACCCTCCTTGCCCTGCCTCATTTTCTGTCTCGGGTTGATCCTGTAGTATAGGCCAAAACGTGCCAAAGTGTCCTCGTTTTATAGCCATTTTAATTGTTTCTATAGTATAATAGTTACTATCCTAGTGTCTCATTTTTATTTTACTTAGTTTACTGTTTTTAATAATTGTAAAGCACTTCGAGCTTTAAGGTAAGCGCTATATAAAAATGCCTAAATAAATAAATAGCAAATCTACCTAAAATCATAGCCAACTTTTTGTAGGGTCTGTCCTTGAGACTTATTAATTGTCATTGCACAGCAGAGTCTTGCTGGAAATAGGAGGCGCTTGAATTGAAATGGGAGATCAGAGGGTGTGACGTTGATGCGAGGAATAAATACTGTCTCCTCTGAGCCACTGCCAGGGAAAATGGTTGCCTCGATTAGGTTCTTTTGCAGACACGTGATTTGAAGTCTGGTGCCTTCACAAACGTTTGGTGGCTTTAAGTTTCGCAATAACATTATTGGTGCTCCCACTTTAAGAATTAGATTATTTTGAGGGGTGCCAAGAGGATTTAGTGTGTTGAGAAACTCTGCTTGATAGTGCACTGCGTCTTCCACTTCTACAACTGAATCCACAGACTGATACTGGTACTGAGGGTAACCATCTTCACGGTCTGAGTTTCCGATATGAAGGGACGCGGGTACTTTTTACTGCATATTTCGTTGATCATGCATATTTAGGTGATATTATGAGGTCTGCGTGGACCATGAATCATCGTTGGTTTTACTATTTCGTGGAGGGTAGGGTCAGTCTGTGGATAAGGAATTCCCGCACGGATGACTTGATCGAGGGCACCTTGCTTAGTCTTATTCTTTAGCCACAGGAGGATGAGTGCAAGGGGAAGACCTCGCTTGTCCACTCTATGGTGTACATGTAGCAAGTTGTACAGCCAAAAATTGTTACCCTTTGTAAGCAAGTCTATAATTTTGCGAATTTTCAAATGAAATACACGACTGATGAGGTCGTGGCGATCGTAAGGTTTCTGATGCGGAAGGAGCACTTCAGCAAAGTCAGTCCATTTAGGATTGCAAATAAATGTGATGAATAAGTCAGGGCAGCCGTAATTACGTGCGAAGGTTTTATAGATACAACAAGACGCAATCACAATATTTTGTTGTTAATTTTATTTATGAAACTCATATAAGGAAAAAACGAATTTGGAGCCCCTGGTTGTGATAGTTCCGTGTAGAGTTTGGAAATAAAACATGCTGCTTAACTGTTGTAAATAAGCTGTTAGGAATAAGCCTGCTGATTTTCAGGGTTCTATTTACAGGGGAAGTTGGAGAATTGGTGATGAGACAGTGAGAGAGTGAGGGCTTTGCCTTTTATTAGTATATATTACAATTAAGTTTGGTTATACGTTACTGTAAAATGAAAGTATTTTAATACAAGAAACCATCTTGAAACTACTTACATCTGGTGAAGACCATTCCTTGATGGTACAATTTGCGTTTTGTACTAACATTTTTTTCCTTTGTTTTGTTGACATGACATCTGAACGCTTTCCAAAATTTATCAGTAAAGAGAATGGAAGCTGATAATCTTGAAACGAAGTATGTTTGCATGGGGGGACTGCTTTTACTATTTGTGGGTAGCTATTCTGAAAATATAACACAACATTTTATCGATGAATTACATTAGTTATTTGTGATTATGCTTAGAGTAAAGAGAAATGTATTTTAAATTGTATAGAACAATTGCTTAATTATTCCTACACTGAACATTTTTATGGAATGTATATGAAGTTACAATTGTACCTATGATTACCCCAGGTACGGTTGTGGACCATATTCAGCGTACAAGAACTAAAAATTAATACGTTTCCCGGAAGGTCTTACAAAAAGGAACCATGAAAGTTTTTATTTGACAGCTTGTCACGAACGGGCTTTTAGGTGGCCACCCCTGATGTGAAGCGAAGTTGGAGGAAAAATCTCAAGTGAGACATGGACTGTACTAACTAGCCATCTGCTCTTGAAATCCTTCCTTTTGCAAATCATTTGTTTTATCCAGTCTGAAATTTCCAGTACATTACCCAATAATCCAAATATTTGAAATAAGTGTTTCACTGTTGTATCCAAATGAGTTTCTTATCTATTGGTAGGTGAAAATAAAACCGAAAATAGTTTATTCAGCTAAATGGGAGATCATTAAATGGGACAAAATTGATATGCAAGACTTGACGATACACAAGGGATGGGGGCAGGGGTTCCAGCGTCTTTATTACAATGTTAGAGTTCAGCCTGAATTCATCACACTAAAATCATATTTTTTTAATGTTAAAAGCATTCTCTTTTAAAAAATAACTTACAACATTAAGAAATAAAATGATAACCTTTAAGAATCTTGTCATTTTAAAAGCATGCCCAAGGAGATTTTACTCAAACGAAATGTTGAGGGAAAAGAAAACAATTTTTAAAAAAGTAATTTATTGTTTTATCAAGTAATTTATTACAAAGTTTATTTAAATTTGTGTTTGTTTGTTGAACTTAAATTTAATAAAGTCTTTTCTTGGGTTTAGAGAAAACTTCAAAATAATGTTGTTTTTTTAAAAATAAACTACAATATAACTCCTTACCATATTGCAAATAGCACAAAATATATTTTTATAAAGTCCTTTATTGTTCAGTGTGACCACCATGTCAGTTGTGTGATTCAATTCTTGACACGCTCTAGCAATATCTGCATCATAATGCCATTCAGGTGGAGCACTGTCACAGCTTGACACTGGCAATGTTCTAGTTTTGTAATAAATCAATTATGAAGATATTTTCCTTTAAATATAATAGGAAATCTTGGAAATTTATATATATATATATATATATATATATATTATATATATATATATTGTTACGACCAAAGCCAAAATTGGCCTAAGTGGGAACTGACCGGCCAAATCGGTAAAACTTTATTCATTTCCGGATTTGGCCAGCCAGTTTGAGAAACGGCATAGGGCGATCGGCCAAGGTCTGAAGAAAAAGCTCATGGGTAGATTTTGGGCTTTTGTATACCGTAATGATAATCGCATTATATTCATTATTATTTATACTAAATTACAAAAATGGGTCAAATTAGTTTATTTAAGTAAATTATCAGTCTCTGTCATCACTTGTTACAACAAGATAAACTTTTATAACATTTCCAAGAATACAGCATTTTTTAATTTTTTTTTTACATTGGTAGCGATTTGTTTTTACACTTGGTAGTGCAATTGCATTGAGCGTTGCCTTGGCCGCCAGTCAGTGATTGTGAAGACAAGACGGATGTTAGTGATTTTTCTTCTCTGCCCAAGGATGCCTTTATGAGCAGTTTCGCGTGCAGAATGGAAAACACACTTCTGGAATACATATTGAGAACACTGTGTTCTGTTCATAGCTTGTAGACTACTGTTGTTTGAGAGCACCATGTTCTGTTCCTAGCTTGTAGAAAGCGCCCTCGACGTTCATGACAGCTGGACGGACGCTTCATGGATCATCACGACCTCTGTCAACATCTGCTATACGGATGTGTACATTATCTACAACTTTTGCTGGTGGGAATTTTGCTTCTGAATGTATTTTTGCATTTTTGAACTTTGTGTTTAAAAACAAGCATGAGCTGCCGACATCATGTTCCAGATTTCAATTTTATTATGACGTAGTCTGCCAGTAATTTTCTGTCCGTACCCTTCGTCTGCTTTATTATTTATTCCACAAACTTCGTGGACATCTTTGTCTGAAATTCTTGCATCAGCACATTGAATATTGACCAGAGATTTCTTGAAACTCCGGGAAGTGGCCGGTCAAAGTAGCATGTACACTAGGTTATCTCCAGTACATTGATGATTGGCAACATGCCTCGGCAAAAGTGCGAATCGACCGGTCAATTCGGGAAACACCAAATTACAGATCTCAACATAAAAAATCTGAGTGTTGAGAAAGTGGAGGCATACAAGTACTTAGGTGTCACCATTAATAATAAGCTAACATGGCATGAGCACGGTTAAAAGTTGTGCAAGAAATTCAACCTAAGACTGTTCTACCTCAAAAAACGTAGAATTTCGGCGTAAACAAGCAAGTCGTTAACTTATTCTACAGTGCAACAATTGGAAGCCTACTTAATTTCAGTATTACCTGCTGGTGTGCGAATTCAACGTCTGATATTTAACACCGCATAAACCGACTAATCAAAAAAGCTAGGAACATGAAACAAACTCAACATCCTTCACTTAAAGAACTATTTGAAGAAAGATGTTTTTGTAAAACTAAACACATTTTGGATGATACATCCCACCCTCTTCATCAAAGATACTTAGGATCGGGCCGTTCGGGACGAATTCTTACCATCAGGGCGAGGACTGAAAGATATAACATTTCTTTTATTCCCCAATCTGTACGAATTCACTAGCGTGCGCTCTCTGAAGTCACACAACTTAATAAGAACTAATAAGTCACCGATTTGGCTAAGAGAACTCACTGAATCGCTGTTATAAATAATTTATTATAAATGTCTTGTGTTCAAATTGTTTTATTTATGTGCTAAAAATGTATAACACAATCAAAAAGCATTTTCATTGATTTGTATCAATAAAAGAGTCCTATCTTATATATATATATATATATATATATATATATATATATATATATATATATATATTTATTTATATATATATATATATATGTGTGTGTGTGTGTGTGTGTGTGTGTGTATATCCGCGTCCGCCTACTAAAAAATGGAGCATACGAATAATGACTGGTACGAGGCCGATTGAAATGTGATGCAACCCTTAACCTAGAGGCAGAGAAGAGCTCTACTTGCCCTTAGGATTGCACCTTGTGCTTGTACACTACAGGCTCACCGAAATGCAAAAACAAATTATCCCAACAGTCAGCCCGACACTCTGCCTGCATTTAGTGGGTGGATATATGGAACTGTATACAATGGGCTTCCGATAACGTGTATGCAAGGAGCATGTACAATGGCATCAAGAGGTCATTAGGTCCACAAACTTCAGAAATAACACCACTCAAGTCCAAGACGGGTCAAATTATCCAAAATAAACGATAACCTCCTGCGTTGCATAGAGCATCATCTTGAACTATACGCAACGGTTAATGTAATCACTTAGAACACTCTGAATAATATTCCCGTCTTGTCAATTATGGAAGAACTAGATGAAGAGCCAACTTTTCAGGAGTTTTAAAAAGCAATTGATTACCTTGCTGATGGGAAGGCACAAAAAAAAAAGGAAAAAATGATACCACCTGAGCCCTTAAAATAGGTCACATTCCACAGGACATGAGAGACCCTAACATTGTAACATTGTGGAAAAATAAAAGGGACCGAAGTGATTGCAATAACTACCGAGGAATTTCTCTGCTTGTAGAAAAAATAAAAGGGACCGAAATGATTGCAATAACTAACTAGGAATTTCTCTGCTTGGCTTAGTTGGAAAGGCCCGCGTTGCCCCAAAACGATTGCAGATTCAGGCTAATCGCATCTACCTAGGGTCCCAGTGTGGCTAACGGAGTGGGCGCTCAACTACAGACATGATTTTGTCTTTACGCAAAATGCAGGAGCAGTGTCGTGAACAACATTAGCCTCTTTTTATTGCTTTCATTGATCTGATAAAGGCATTTGACTTGGTAAGTCATAGAGGCCTGTTCGGTAGCTGTCAAAGAATAGGTTGCCCCCAAAGACTGCTCACCCTCATACAGTCATTTCACAAAATCATGCACTGAACAGTAACCTTCAATGGCGCTATGAAGCATTACCAGTAAGTAGTGGAGTAAAACAAGGTTGTGTACTGGCACCAACGTTCTTCTTCATTTTCTTCTCGATGCTCCTTTAATCTGCCCTCAGGGAATGTGAAGACGAAGTGTACGCCAATTCCAGTTCTGATTGTAGGCTGGTTAATATCGCTCGTCCTCGTGAAATTACCAAGATAAAAACCTACTAATTTGTGAACTGCTATTCTCTAACGATGCCGCATTAACATGTCACTCAGAAGAAGGTCTGCAGCGGCTAGTTAATCGTCTATCACACGCTTGTAAGGCGTAGGGTCCGTCATTTGTCTGCAGAAAACACATTTCTTGATGCAAGAAGAACCGTCCCCTCCAATCATATCTATTGGGGGCCATAATCTTTAGGTTGTTGAGCATTTCAAATACATTGGATCCAATGTTTCTAGTTTTCTATCCGTTGATTAAGAGATAAACATCAGGATCGAAAAAGCAGCAGCAAATATGGCTAACTGAATAAGTGGAAGTGGAATAATCTCAATATAACTGCTAAAACAGAACTCGGTGTCTATCAGGCATGTGTGCTTAGTACGCTTATATATGGCAGTGAAGTATGTATTACGTATGCCAATATGAGCGGAAACTAAACAGCCCCAATCAAAGATGTCTGCATCGCATTTTACGCATCCGATGGCAAGACAAGGTGCGTAACCCGGCGGTCTTGGAACGTGCACACTATTTAGCATATTCTACTTTTTTTAGGAAGCGGCGCCTTAGCTGGTTAGACCATTTAGAGAGAATGGAGGAAGGCCGTATCCCAAAGATGCTGCTGTATGGAGAGTTTGCAGAATGGACAAGAATTATTGGACGGCCACGTCTGAGATTTATGGACTTTGCAAAAGGAGCACGAGGTAAGCCAACATTGAATTCATCAGACGCAAAATCATTGCCCAAAAAACGTTACAGCTGGCGAACAGCAGTGTAGAAAGGAGTAAAAAAGATAGAAGATGAGCGAAACGAACAATTCGGAAGCCCATGTCTAACCAGAAATTATATTCTCAAGATATGCATTCCAGTATTGGTCTTGTGAGCCACGTGTGGAAGTTTAGGCCTACATAGCTAATCCATCGTAAAGACGGAAGGATGCCATATATAAGTAAGAACGTACAAAATACAAGATTGTAGTGAAAAAGTACAATTTGAGTTTTTGCTTGAATATAATCATCCTTTTTAACAAACAGTTTCCAATATTTTAAATAAGTTGCTTCATTGTAAAATTTGTAAAAAAATAAATTAATTAATAAAGTTAATAAATGTTCTCTTTATCCATTTTATTATTATTATTTTTTTTTTAAAATCAAGAAATGAACCGTTTGATTTTGAATTTTTTAAATTAATTCCATTAATTCCATTAATCTAACTTGCTGTCAAATTAAATATAGAAAAACGAGTTGATTATTTAAAGATAAATTTACCGATAAAAATGCTTATTGCAAGAAATAAGCAGGTTTTCGTTAGGATACTCTCTTTTAACAGTGCAGCAACCATCGGAATCTTTCAACGTTCTTCTCAGCATCTCATTGGGGTCAGTTATCTGGTAGTAGGGCATGTAGTTGAAGCAATCTGTGTAGACCGCTAATTGCTTGGGCTAAGGCATTCAAAGCATATTTGTTATGCATCTGTAATGCTCATTCCATCTTATAAAAAATATTGGTGGGGGGTGGTGGCATGGGGTTTATAAATAACAAAAGGAAAATAAGATAACATAAATATATTTTCAAACATGATAAAATAAATTATTTAATTGAAAAAAAAATGATAGCTCCATCTGTTAATTTTAAAAACAAAAGTTTTACCAGATTTACTGAATTAAAGAAAGACCATTTTGAATGTCATTTTGCCACTTTTAAAAAATGGATTTATGGAACGACTTTGCTATAGAAATAAGAGGCCTTGTAAAATAGAGGTGCTCTTTTGATTTATTCACTGATATTTTTATTGGCCTACAATTATAGAACAAAATTATTTAGTTTCAGTAAAAAAATATTTAAAAATTATCATTCAGATTCAGGGTGTTCTGTTATGAATTTGGTGGTTTTACAGTAATTTATTTTTATAGAAGGTTTCTTGAAGAACAATTACTGTAAAGACTAGAGTTATCTTTTGAATGAATTGCTCCTCTATACCAATACAGAGGATAAAATGAGTGAATATTTCAAAGTCAGTATGGGAACCAGGCAAATGACAAATAAATCACTTATTTGAAACAATGTTTTGTCAATTCTCCCCTTACCTAACTCAAAATTCTTAGCGTTTGGTCAGACCAATGTCATCTTTAAAAAGATGAATGTTATCCACAATTTTTACATAGCTTCAATAACTTTACCAGTTATTTTTTGAATTTAAATTCCATGACTTTTCTTTCCGCTTATCTAGTTTTGATTTAGTGATTGACTTTGTGTAGATTATTTTTCCTTTCCTTTATTAAAAAATACATTAGTAAAAAGATACAAATATATTACTTGGGATTAAATTTACTTTAAAATTATGTGTTGATCTGATGAAAGCATCAGTCGAAACGTTGGAATTCATAATGTGTCGTGTGAAAACTAAAGCTTATTTTTACTGTTTTATTTTAGACGGATTTTGATTGTCTCGTTAATAAAACCAAAGTTTAATCAATAACAATGAAACGGGTTTTCCTAACAACTGTCCTTAGGACTATTTCAGGACTGTCTGTAGGACTATTTCAGGACTGTCTGTAGGACTATTTCAGGACTGTCTGTATAACTATTTCAGGACTGTCTGTAGAACTATTTCAGGACTTTCCGTAGGACTATGTCAGGACTGTCCGTAAGACTATGTCAGGACTGTCTGTAGGACTATTTCAGGACTGTATGTAGGATTATTTCAGGACTGTCAGTAGGACTATTTAAGGACGTCTGTAGAAGTATGTCAGGACTGTCCGTAAGACTATGTCAGGACTGTCTGTAGGACTATTTCAGGACTGTCTGTAGGACTATTTCAGGACTGTCCGCAAGACTATGTCAGGACTGTCTGTAGGACTATTTCAGCATTGTCTTTAGGCCTATTGCATGAAATGAGAGTTAAATCTCTATTTTGGAAACTTGAACCTACTGGGTATTTTCTCCAAATACCCGTAGACGTTGTTAAAATAAAACAGCAACTAGTTAAGCCCTAGTCTTAAATCATTGATAACTTACCACAATGGCTCTATTACAAACCGCACAATGAATGTTACGGTACACAACATTTGTAGCAGTGTCCACAGCCAGAGCAAAGTAATCTAGTGTTATATTTTCATTGTGTAAACTTTCCTCACACAGCCTAACAATGTCTCGACTTCCCGTAAAGTCTTTGAAACAAGAACTGATGTAGAGGAATGTTCCACTTTCTTCGCAGCCCAACTTTGGTGAACCAACAATATCAACGCTGTAGTTGTAAGGTACGGGATCCAATGTATAGTCGTTGTGTAGTGAGTCTTCAGTGACAATAACTTGGTTTTTGTAAATGTCACCAATGTATGTTGTGTTGCTATTATATTCTGGCAAGGGGACATAATCACGATCATAATCAGGACAACAGATTCCGTAGTATTCACATTCTGGTCTTTTGCAGCTACAGTCCAAGCAGTTTAAATTTTGAGACCATTTGTCGAATGACCTTAAGGCTACTCTCCTTCCATGAAAACACCTTACGGCACAGTAACTTTCTTGATATACTCTAGAAGAAGAAGATGACTTGTTCCACTCAGAAAAAACACGAAATTCCAAAATCGGACAGGATATTTCCGCATCATCTTTCGGAAGCTTATGTGCATAACAAACCAACAGCATAGAATAGCAGACGAGTTTAACTAAGCTCCTGAGTGACATTTTACACTTGATTAATTAACCAAAAACATTGGCTAATAAATAAAAAAGTGTTGTTTTTGTATACATGACAGAAACTTCTGTAATGTTCACCATCAGTATTGAGCACACCTTTGAATAATCTCAGGCATGTACAGATAAACATTTTATATTTTCCCACTGGTCGTTCTGGCGAACAGATTGAACTATATTCTTGTAACATATTGTTAAAAATAGAGTCATTCTATCATGTTAACACTTATTTTTCTGAAACGTTAATTAAATTGCCGACAGCGGCTTGTTTCATATAACACTCTCCATACCAGTAAGATGTATTGGACGAGGTAAAACAATAACGCCATCAGACGATATTTGATCAGACTGTTGTTAGGGGGGGTGAAATAAAAGAATAAATCAACAATATTATTTTATTTTAATAACGTATTCTCAACCTCAGATACAATGTATTCGTCATTTTTACGAATGTAAGCATTATAAAACAAATGTATTTTAATAAAGTATTTGCGGAATCTAGTTGATCGCTACTGGCCTAGACATGAACATGATCAAAATTAGCATTGTTGGTATCTTGAAACCATTCCACTACTTCCCCTTTAAATTTTGCAATAAACTTAACTTAATGATGACAAACAACTCTGCTCTATTTGAAAATAATTTCATCGTAATTAAAAGGTGGTAAGAAGTGACGAGTTTATTCGTTTACCTTGTAGAATGTGACCATTTCATGAGCTCGAAACGTCTGGATTTAAATTTATTTAAAGAGATTAAAAAAAAAAAACAATATTTTTTATTTACAAATTTGTAGTTTACCGCATCATTTATTTCTCTCAGTCACGTCGCTAAGGTCGGTGTGACCTGGAGCGCCAAAATCAAAGTGTCACGTACACCCCTCCCCCCACCCCAACTCCCCCATCCGCCCACAATCAGAAATAAAAAAAAAATTCTCACAAAAATATATCCATTTGAATTGTTTGATCATTAAACGTTCAGTGAAACATTTCATTTTCTAACGAGCCTCGCTGCCATTGGTCACTCACTTAATCAAAGGCAACATTGCACTTCATAACGCTTATGATGGATTCATTTCAAAATGTTGGAGCCTTAAATGTCCAAAGGTTGATCTCAAATAGTTCTCTACTAGTTTAAGTTTATTAAACGATATGACACAGGAAGCCACAGAAAGAATTTAAAGGCCTTGAGATTGAGAGCGAGAGAGAGAGAGAGAGAGAGAGAGAGAGAGAGAGAGAGAGAGGGAGAGGGAGAGAGAGGCAGAGAAATTCGGTATACATATACGATATGAATATTTAAATAGTTAGATATATAACATACAACTTTAGTATTTGGATTCGTCGTGAAAGATCTCTGCTATTTTCAGACTTGTTTTTTTTTTAATTTAAGAGTCAATCTTCGGATAAAGCATTAGGAAAGTTGTCAATTTTTAAACTCTTCACATCTGTATTTCTTTTTCGGTGTCCTTTTGTAGAATGTAGTACTTCGCAGACTTAAACATATTCGATACTATTTTCTTAGATAGCTCAAAATCTAAATTGTATTTGACAATTTCAAAGAAAATCTCTCTGGAAACTTTATCTTGAAAATCACCTGTCAAGAGCTGAGCTCCTAGTTTCCATTAGGGGATCAACCGGGTAGATTTTTTACCGGGTAACGAATACGAATACTACGCGTTGGATATAAAAAGCTACACATTATTCATGATCAAATGTATCGTAGAATATCGTATACTGTCTTGCTCTTATATAATTGTATCCGATCATCAAATAAAAAATAAATTTTAATTAATATAAAAAAAAATATTTATTTTTTAACACAAATGTCAAAAACGTACGGATCATTATAACTCTAATTAAAGTTCGTCAAAAATGAGAGTGTTTACAGGAAATATTTAGCCATTTTTTGTAAAACTGAAAACGCTAAAATACACAGTTTATTTTGGGTAGAGAAAACTTAAAAAAAAAAAAAAAACCGAAAAGGCGAAAAATTTTTTGAGCCAATATTAAGGAGAAAAAAAAAATAAAGTTATTCAAAAATGAGAGTGTTTAACGGAAATATTTAGCCATTTTTTGTAAAACTAAAAACGCTAAAATACACAGTTTATTTTGGGTAGAGAAAACTTAAAAAAAAAAAAAAAACTGATAAGGCGAAAAATTTTTTGAGCAAATATTAAGGGGAATTAAACATGTTCTGAGAATGTAAAAATGTATAAAAGAATGTCTCTCTTGCTTGTATTATTTATCTTCAAGGGGACCTAACTGGGTAATTCTTAAAATGTAACGTTCATCCAAAGATTGTTTCTCTTAACGTGTTATTTAAAGACTGTGGTCATACCGATACAACTATGCTAATATTCATTCGAAGTTGCACTACCAACATTACTGCTCATTTGCGCAAATTCCATGCGCGCTCGTCCGCATTTTTGTGCATCGTTTACCAGTAATAAATTATTTCTTACAGTCACTCTTACTGTTAAGTTCTGCAATTTGAAATTGACGCTACAGACATCACAGCCATCCATTTTAATATGTGCTTTTATTGAAATTATTATATTGTTTAAACTTTCAAACGTCTAATTGTATCTTTCTGGTTAGTATTTTCCAAGACACATTGTCAAAGAAATCTTTTGCCCAACCGAACATGTCTTGGAATTCCTTGATGGAGTTTTCAAGCCATCGTAGCCTCACTGCCCATTTATATCAAAGGTACCTACAGTTGTTTAATGCTGTTTAATGCTGTTTAATGGTGTTGAATCCATAATCATCTCTCCAGAAAAAAAAATTCTGCTTAATGTATGTGATCGATACAGTTCAATATTAGCTTTAAATTTATATCTGGAGAGAAATTCCTAGCATTTTATAACTACAAACACCCTCTTCCGATTGGCTGAGCTGGCTCTCACATTCAGGCGGGCACAATTCTTTGACAAAATCAGTTGTGTTGCTATGGGAATTAAAATTTGTACCAGCTATGCAAATCGTGGGGCATTTCAAACACATGATGGAAAGAAACTATACTTCCTGAATTCTGCAAAATGTACATTGATGATGTATTGTTGTCACTACTAAGGAGATGAGTGAATTTGTAATATTCATCAATTTTTTGACACTTTTCAACCCTCCATTAAGTTTACTTCTTCTATCTTTAACACCTCAGTCAACCTTTTTGACATTACGGTCACCATTCACAAAGATAGCCTACTCATCTTCGCCTGCTTTAAACCTTCTGACAGCCACAGCTTTTTACTCTGATATTCCTCTTACACTAGATCCTGCAATGACTCTATTCCCTTTTCTTAATTACTTGAGGGTGGTTATGGGACAAGTCAATTGCGATGCTCCATCATATCTACCAGGAAACAGTACTTTCTTCAGCCCCTCAAATGGTTAAACATATTAGCCGGGCGTCAGACAGCACCCAACAGAATCGAGCGTTATTGATCAGTCAAGGGTTGTGATCATGAGTCGGTATAGTACATTTTAAAGAAATGGATTTTTAGGGCAGTTTTGAAGGATGTGATGGTCATTATATTGCGTTATGTTACAAACAGATAATAGTGTGAAAACAGAAGCGGTAACATGTACAATTGATTTCGCTCTTGGTTTATATGGATTCCCAAAACAAAATTGTTTATCAAGGGGTCATATATATTGATTAAATTCTCTGCTTTTCTGTTCGGAACCAAGTCTCACTTGCTAAAGTTACTACTGGTCCTATGATAGGGGTGTGTGTTGCCTTCTTTGTTTCTCTAGAGAGGTTTTTGCATCGAAGTAGCTTTTGTAAGTTAAAATACGAATGGTTCATCCTTTTATAATTTCTTTCACCTCCCATTGCATTTCCTGTTGCTTCTTTATAGCCATCCATAGATATTTGAAAATAGTTAATCTTTCAGAGGTGTGGTTGTACAAATTGATGTTTTCATCAGTGTGCGTATTTTCTGAAATTATGATATATATTGCCTTCCCTTTATTTACACTTAGACCAGCTTTGACCTTGACATCTTCAAGTTCCTTGAAAGCTTTAATTATATCCTTGCTGTTTCTACCAAGTAGCGCTATATAGTCTGTGTATGTCAGGTAATGCACTGGGTGGCTTTATAAAGTTCCTTAAGGTTGTTTTCTATTACCTCTCTGGTGCTCACATGTATGTTTCTAATGCCTTTTTCCAACGTAATGTTGAAATGGATGGATGGATTTCTTCTCTGAGGTCCTGATTAATGGGGAACTCTCTCGAGTATTCTCTCTGTACTTTGATTCTACTTTTGGAGTTATCCACCGTCATATGTATGAGTCGGATAATCTTGTTAGGGACTCCAAGTTCCAGGAGAGCTTCGTACATGTATTGCCTGTATATGCTATAATAAGCTGAATTGGATTACACATATAAAAGGTGTATGTTGATGTTGTATTCTTAGCATTTCTCCAAGAGAACTCTAATAGTAAATATATGAAAGTCTTAATTGCCCCTTCACACATTCTCTAAAAGATACATTGAATTTGCACCACAATGCATCACAGCATTTTGAATTTATCATTTTTAAATTCAGGGGACCCCCTTACCTCGTTTTGATCAAGACTCTTCTGATTCCTCCATTTATGCTATCCTTTCCTTGACTTCGATCACTGTGACTTAACGTTTTTTAATCTAATCTTGTGTCAAATGACTATCTTGGGCGCCCCACAACCAGAATGAATTTAGTTTATGTATGACACTGGTCGCCATAATGCCTCCCCTGACCGTCTGACGCTTGAAACATTATTTTCCCAGATCAATAATACTCGCATGAAAACATTCATATTATGAATACTCCAAAATGCGCCTCTTGATTGTTAAATAATCAAACATTTTCTGGTTAGGAAAAGCCGTTGTGATGCTCGATTTTTTGTCCTACTTCCCGATAAAAATGGCAGCATTGCTTGCCCTGAAAAACCAATTTTAGTGCCGATATATAAAATGCCCAGTGGCCAGCCTAGTGTTGGTTTAACATTTTTGCCACGCTACCTTTCTCAGTATAAACTCTGCAGTTGTCCGAAAATCCCGCAGCTCAATCGAAAGAAAAAAATGACACCTTGGAAGACCAACTGTTCGCCCCTCCCTGCTACGTCACTGGCGTGAGTCTTTGGTGCCACGGGACAAGGTTCCTTTTTAGTTTACCTCCCCCCCCCCCCCGCTAAACTCTGAGACCCATTATTTTCTTCCGTTAACACTATAGCCCATAGATGTCCCCGCTAGTTAGGCGTCCGGGGACATATGTCCCCTATACCCACCTTAGCTACGCCTCTTTCCACTGGCACCCCCCCACCCCCCCCAGAAATTGTCTGAAAGAAACACTGATTGTAAACATCTACAAATCTATAAAGAACAAAACGTTCTCCTTATAAACAAAACATTTCTCTAAAACTCAGATGAAGCATTAGGATTCCACAAACTAACAGCATATTAGGGTAGGCAGACTTAATAATAAATGACGAGAGACTGTCGATGAAAGGAACAGTGGACGTATGGCAATAATGCCAATGGAAACAAGAAAGACAGGACAAACATTAAAGGAAGCCAGAAGGAAAGCAACACAAATGTATAGAAAGAAGAAGAGGATAAGGGGAAAAAGTTCAACAATAAGAAATTGAACACTCAACAAGAGAGTGAAACATCACAGGTGTATAGATTGGATACCAAGCCAGACCTCAAATTTCTGAGACCCAGGATGGATGTTGGTACTGTCGAGACAGACTGAATGTTTAAGGGCATACTAAATACCGAAGATAGACAAGCTGAACATTATCGACCGACACATGGAGGACAAGACCATTTATTAACTTCCCAACTATGGAAGAAACTACAGAAGGAATCAACTATATGAAAAACCAAAAGAACTTATGAAGAAGACCAAGCATGGGAAATAGAAGCATCAGCAGCTCTCCGTTTAAGAAAAATGAGAGACATGCCAAAGCACCACATCTGCATTGGATGGATGGATATTATCGTTAGATAGCGTTTGTCTAAAATGAAAAAAAAACCATTAAAAGTTATAAATAAAGAAATTCAAATAACGAACACAGTTAAAATACAAAGAACAATTTCATCTTATTTTTTTAAATAATAAAAGAAAAAACGATAAGCAAATTTATATGACTCGAGCATTAGTAAATGAGTTTTACTTTGTACTCTGTAACGGGCGAATCCTTCAATGATAGACGTAAAAAGATTTTTTTTTTTTGACAGTGGACCTATATAGTGTGTTAACTCTAGATTCACACACTTCATCACTGATCCAGAAAATCCTCCAAAGAGCGAAGGCGGTTGAAGCTATATTAGACCACGAGACACGTTAATTTCATTGACGCTTGAATTTTAAAGATAAAACGAGCTGGTAATTAACAATAATTAAAACAAGAATGACGTCACTGACAATGATTGGAAAAAAATAAATGTATGTATTTTAAATACTTTTTAACCATCCATTATCGAGACGGGAAATTGTATGTTAGCAAAGTCGTTTACGTTTGTGATTAAAATTTACAAGACATTGCTGTTTAGACGATAGGGTATTTGAGTAGATATATAAAGTCCTAAAATCTCTTTAAAAATAAAGGTTGCCCTCATCTTTCTTTTCCAAAAATCTGATTATGCATTCGGGTCTCTTGCAGCTACAGCCCAAGCAGTGTAAATTCTGTGAAGTTATGCCAAAACGATCGTAGGACAACTCTCTTTCCTTCACTGCATCTTACTGCACAGTAACTTTCTTGATATACTTTAGAAGGTATTGACTTGTTCCACTTTGTATGTTCAAGGGTAAAAAAAAATGTATCACACGAAAAATAAACGAAATCTTTTGGACTTGTTTGTGTTTTACAATTCATTCTCAATGCGCGGGTTTTTTTTATTTTATTTGAAATAAACAAGTTAAGTGCTAAAGTGATCTAATGTGTACAGTAAAAAGAAAACCCTATGTATTACAATACAAGCTATAATTTATTAAATAGACATATTACGAAAAATGTAACATGTATATAAGAAAATTTGTGGGTTTGTCTGTTTCACAAAGCCTTTTACATTGATTGATGAAACTTTATCCAGCTCTGCACATATATCCATCATTATCCGGTAGAACACGTGGGGTCGTTATGAACTTTGTATAGCATTCCGTTTGAGGCCGGGGCCCTCGAAATTCGTTCTTTTTTCTAATATGAGCTATACAAAAATAACAAGGTATACAACTACTTGAATAGATTCATCCTGACGAAACTTAGTACACATACCCTTTATTATTCATATTCGAATATCGAAGAGTACCGAACTCATAATAATGCTCTGGGGCTCGTGGCCACATTTCATATTTCCTTATAAAAGCTTTATAAATTAAATATCAATAGGCTTACACGAACACTATAGATATAGGCCTAGCTTGGTTGCAACACCCTTCATTGTCCGTACTGAAATATCGGTGGCTAAACACTAATAATGTTTAACTAATTCCAGGCCTGTCTAGACTTTTCCTGAAATTTCGATTATTTAAATAGGCAAACTATGTACTAGGCAATATAACAGGCTTTGCTCGGGATTATATTTTGTCAACAAATCATTTAGCGATATTATTAAACGAAAATTGAAAATCCTTTTAGAAATACATCACTAAAGTAACAATTAAACATTAAAATGTGTCTCCTATTTAAAGCAAGATTCATAATATTTTTTGTAAAATGTGAATATTGTGCTAATGCAATTTTAAATAATATTCAAGTTGGACACAGCAAAAAGCAACAATTTAGAGACAAATCTAACTTAAAAATAGAACTTTTCAATCAAATGATTGTGTTTAATAGTGTTTGTGCCTTTTTTTGTTAGGGTTTAAGTTTAACTTGTGCATGGTACAACTGCACTGATTACACTTTGCTATAGACTTTTCTTTATTTTTCTTGTTATGTTTTAAAGATTGAGCATTTTTCAATCCAGAAGTATGCCCTGTTTCCGGCCGATCTTATGTTATGTTATGTTTTAAAGATTGAGCATTTTTAAATCCAGAAGTATGCCCTGTTTCCGGCCGATCTTTGTTATCTTTTATTTATTTCACATTTTCAAGATCCTAGGCTGGGATGTTATTTGAGTAGGACAGGATGGACCATTTGCCTCCACACTCGAATTTGCCTGTTTTATTTTAATTTCATATTTACTGTGGGTAAAATAAAAAATACAATCACACATGTAGGTTTATTATAATAATTTATGTATATATAAAAATGGTGTCATTGTGCAAATCGCATTTTATTAAGCACTTCGTGAACAAATGGGTATCGTAGATTCGCTGTCAAAAATGGCAAAATATATTTTTAGCACTTATTTAATGACATTTAATGATTCTAATTAAGCGTTTAAATAATTAAGTTCTTATCAAAATTGTTTTAATTTTCATTTGATTGGGTTGAAACGAAAAAAAAAATTAATAATTTGATATCGTCTTGATTCATCTTTTCAATTGACATAAATTTTAATTTTACTTCGCAATATTATCAAGACAATTATAATAACAGGATGCTTAGGTATTCTCGATCAATGGGGTAACTATTTAATGACTGTAATACTAATATGATTATTGATAACAAAAAATTAAATAGAATATATTAACCTGAAATAAAAAATAAAAAACCAACTAAAAATCGTTTTTGAATTGATATAGTTAATGCATTTCTAATTTATTATTTTTACACTTAAACATAGACTTAAATATAAGCATAAATATTTTATTTTAATCATATCTAAATTTATTGGATTTCGTACTTAAATCGTTTTTAAGCATTTACCCGCATTTGACTATTACTTCTATATTATAAAAATCCAACTTCAAGTTTAGAATTCTTTTTTTTTATTAATGCTAACATATATATTTAAATTGAAACACATTTATTTTATCAGATTTTAATTTATTCGATTTCCATAAAATATCTTGCGAGCCTGTTGAAACACATTTTAAACGATCTTTAGTGTAGTTACAAGTTATTATATATTTCGCACTATTGAACTAAGCGTGCTAGGATTACAGAGGCGTACACCTGTATGTCAAGGCATTTGTGTATTTGTTGGTTTTATTGGCCGTCATCATACTGTAGTGGGCGCGAGACGGGAACTTTTTATCCACAACCCGCGCTTTAAAAAAAAAAATGACACAACTAGGGGGAAGACATTTTTGAGATCAAAATGCAGAAATAGAAAATAGATGGGGATCTCCTCCTCCAGATAGGGTTTTTTTGTTTATCAGTACGCAAAGTTTAGGAGGTTAGTGGTTTTTTTATGAATTTATAGATAAATACATAGATAGGACCGATTCTCATCTCCGTGAAATGAATACAGTCTGTATTTAATAATAATAATAATAATAAGAGGTCTTATATAGCGCGGTACCCCAGCCTAAGTCTATGCTCACCGCGCTGTACATGAAAATTTTATCAAAAGAGACATAATCATGACATTAAAATAAAATACATTTATGAAATAAAGTACAGCAATGTATATTGACCAACCCCACCACATAACATTTAGCCCTTACTACGACTGAATTAGCTGATGTCGTTAGGCGCCACCTCCGACAAGACTTACATAGTGTCTACGACAATAGTTTTCCATTCGAAGTTTGTAATTCCCACAGGTCAAAATGTAATAGTGACAAGGGCACCTTAGGATTAGATTGTCAGGAGTGTAGGGATAGGAAATTATATGAAAAGAGAACTCCGGGGCTGAGCTATTCCAAATTAGAAGAATTTTTTTAAAAACTCATGGTAGTGATCTAGGTTTGGTACAGTTTTGGCTGCGTGGAAAAATTCGCTATGAAGATTCGCCTAAATTGTTGATCTTAGGGGACTTGAAGCCTTTACGAAAGTGAAAGAAACGGTTAGTGAGTGTGGTTTTATAATGAGTTCACTAGCTCGCAAAATATAATTCCCGATAACTACGCTATATATGATATATATATATATATATATATATATATTTCTTTTTAATAACGCAATTGCGTTTGGTGCGTAATATTTTCTTTTCGGAAATGAAATCGTGTCAATTTAAGCAGTGTGTAAAAAAAAATGTTCGGTTTAAAAATGGTTAGGACATGGGAATATCAATATAGAATATAGTTCATGGGCGTGAAATAAAAAGTGTGCAATGCAATGATGTATCATGAAAAAAAAGAGGAGGGTGGGGTTGTGTTGCAAAATTGGCATACTTAAATTTGCGTAACTTGAGTTCACGTTTTTGGTCAAGTAACTTTAGTAGATTGGGAAGTTCACGCATTGCTGTCGCCAATGTTTGGCGGGCTCCATCTAGTTGATAATATTTTCATTATTTTAACCTGAACAAATAGAAAACTATCTAACGTATCTTTTTTTTTAATTGATGATATTAAATATGTTTCTTATTTGTAATAATACTTACCTATTAAGGTTTACATGTGTTTACATTGAAACATATTAATTTTATCAGATTTTAATTTTTTTGCGATTTCCATAAAGCATTTTTGCGAGCCCGCTGATCAACATTTTGTACGCTGTTTAGTGTAGTCATACGTAATAGAATAGTTTGCGCTTTTGAACTCGGCGAAATCGGATTACATTGGCCTACGCTTGTGTGCATGTGTATATGATTGCGTTGTATTGCTGTCAACCGAAAATTTAGAAAAGGAAGCGTCGACTGAGGTAAAAAACTGTATTTTCTTCTTTCCCAAAACCAAAAAATCGCTTTATTTATTTTTTGTTTAATATCTTCCCATCTTTTTCTCTGTCTGCCTCCTCTTCATCTCTCTCCCCTCGTTGTGTCCTGCGTGATTTCTTTGGTTTATAGAACATTAAAAGAACATTACTCAGAAGTGCAAATTGATATGAAGATTAAACTAGATGTAAAAACAAACAGAATATGTGGATATTATGTGAAATCACTGATGCTTAAATGTAATTGTATTTTTGGTATATTGTTATTTTTATTTTTGAAAATTCTGGCTTTAATTGAGATATCCATTTCATTTAAACTTTTAACCTCCTTCATGTTGAAAAAAATTTGATATTTTTTTACCAATATCCCATTTGGTTAAAAACCAATTTGCTTGCCAGAAGGTTCTAACTAAATTTTGACTACTTTTTGAAGATGTTAGTTCAACTGAATATTGATAATTATCTTTGTAGAAAACAATTTTATTATCCAGTGATTGTAGGCAGCACACAGTACAGCATGCAACACTCAACTCGTTTTTACAGTTATTACTTTGTGCGGAACTCAATATTTCACTGCAATTAAGAACAAGTCTTTCCTGAAGCTTCAACAGACATGCCATTTATTTTGAGGAAGCTTGCATCACTTGCGAGTTAAATTTTCGAAAAGTCCGTAATTTTTAAACACAATTTTATACGCAAGCAATATATTTATATGTTTTAATTAAGACACGTTTGGGCTGATACCTTAATCAATGTTACGCGCAATTCAATTGATTTGCTAAAAAAATCAATTTAATCAAGATTTGGCGCTGTTGTTGAACAATATGTAATAATGGATTTAAAACGAGTATACACAGAAAAACAATACCAAAGCTAATGATGCCAACGATATTCAATTTAATTATAATATCAAATTTATCCAAAAGTTACAATATCAAAATGGAACAGCAATTGAAGAGGTACAATGCTCAAAAGATACACACAAAGTTACAATATCAAAATGGAACAGCAATTGAAGAGGTACAAGGCTCAAAAGATACACATAAAGTTACAATATCAAAATGGAACAGCAATTGAAGAGGTACAATGCTCAAAAGATACACACAAAGTTACAATATCAAAATGGAACAGCAATTGAAGAGGTACAAGGCTCAAAAGATACACACAAAGTTAAAATATCAAAATGGAACAGCAATTGAAGAGGTACAATGCTCAAAAGATACACACAAAGTTACAATATCAAAATGGAACAGCAATTGAAGAGGTACAAGGCTCAAAAGATACACATATTAATGTAAACATGGACATAAAGAGTACAATTTTATTAGTAGATCTTGCGTCACACAAATGTCTCCGAAAAAGAGCAACAAATTCTCTCGGGCTAGGAAAGCTTATTCATATGTAGAACTTGGAAACGCTACAGAAGAAACATTATAGAAATTGCTTCAATTGGTAACATTGTTTTTTTTTCCTTATTTATTTTTTTTTAAAATTATAGTGAACTGGAACCTAAACATCCTTTTCCCAATCAAAGATCAGTGGATAAAAAAGGATTGCTGCTACACAGAGAATGGGGTTGTTCTACATGTAAGCCATTCGTTTAAGCAAAATTAATTTAAGACAAAGGCTATTCAAATATAATCACTAAACCAAAATAAGCATTAATGTTAATCGCAAAATTTCCTATTAAATACGCAAAGTGTAAGAGGGGGGGGGGGTGGAATTGTAATTTACTTTATCCTACTTTCCTTTTAAATTAAGTTATTGAACTAAAGCAGGGGTTAAATTTCAATCGTAAAAAGTTTTAACGTTGACTAAAATACGCGAAACGCATCTCATTGAAAGCATGTCTGCAGTAGACTCCCTTGGCTTTAGTTCAAGATGTACGACGGCAATTCCTTGAGTTAAAATACACTTAGAAAACGAAATCTTAAAATATGGAAAATTAAATAGCTAAGTAATATTCTTTGCATATTCATTTGAAACACGACAATGTTTGATACAATAAGTAATATCACAAGAAATAGAACAAATGTAATATTTTAAATGCATCAAGTTAAAGAAACATTCATTTTTTGGTCCGCTTGTACCGGGAAGATGTTAGGGCATCTTTGACAATTTTCCATACAATTTGGCGATTGACAGGTTTAATTATTCGATCTTCATGTAGCTAGCGATGGATAGGTTTTATAAGACGATCTTACATGCTATTAGCGATGGATATGTTTTATTAGTCGATCTTCCATACAGATAACGATTGATATCTTTTCCTTCTCTATAGTCTTCTGGGCTCTTTGTTTTCCACTTCTGAATGGGCAACCATTTTTTTTCCACTGCTGGACGGTCAAACAGCGCCGGGTTGTACTGGGAGTTTATTTATCTTTCATTACGACTTGTTATAAACACAAGTTAATATTTGGAAAAAGTTTAAAGGAGTCATTAGCAATTTAAAAAATAGTATTCCTTGCAACTTTTAACAGCTAAAAATTCAAGTCTTTTCCTAAATAAAAAAAAAATTATTTCATGGATAAAACCCATTTTTAGTTGCATTGGACTAAAAATGCGGTAACTTATATAAATATATTCTATGGCATTTTATCATCTGCATGAAGTTAAAACATTTTCCTTTGCAGAACTGTTAAAAAAACAACTTTAAGCCAGTTTTTGGACGTTCTCACTTTAAAGTCCTGTCAATTATAATCTAAGCTCAGTTTCATTCAGCTTAGTAATGCTTGTCCTTGATGTAGGAGTGATTCCAGTAGATACAGTTGGTGAATTTTTCATTGTGAACAAGTTGAGGACCCTCTTGTTACAGATATACGACAAAAATATGAAAACACCTTGAAATCCGTTGAGCATGATTGAGACAATCCTTCGGTTATTTAGAAAGAGACAAAATGTGTATTTAGTACATGAACAATTAGATTAAGAATTCTAATGACAAGATAAAGAAAACAAATCTAAAAGTTGAAATAATTAATATTTAAATGTAATCTTAAAAAAAAAAAGCGTCCACATTTCTTATTTCAAGTTAAATTTGTAAAACACATTGTTTCATCATTTAATTAGATAACTATTTGCTGTTTTTAAAAAAAAAAAAAAAAAATTTGTTAGTTTGAAATTTTTTAAAATAATTTTATATTGAAAAAGGCATAATAATGTATTTAATTATTTCTTTTTTTGAACAAACTTTAAAAAAAAAAATAATAAAAAAAAAAAAGCGTCCACATTTCTTATTTCAAGTTAAATTTGTAAAACAAATTGTTTCATAATTTAATTAGATAACTATTTGTTGTTTTTAAAAAAAAAAAACACACATTTGTTAGTTTGAAATTTTTTAAAATAATTTTATATTGAAAAAGGCATAATAATGTATTTAATTATTTCTTTTTTTGAACAAACTTTAAAAAAAAAAATAATAAAAAAAAAAACCTTATAAACAATTCATATAGACACAGACATACTATATATCCATTTTCACAACATTTTCTATTCTCCGAACCACTACTTCGTGTCGAAATAATTGACATCTGATATATCTATTGAATGGAAATAACAGAATTCTACTATATCTATTGAATGAAAATAATAGACTGTTAATAATACTGGTTTACTACAATAAAATAAAAACCTTACAATTCATTTTATTTTGCAAAAAAGAAATGTTAAAGAGAAATTTTTTAAGATTTTAAAACTTTTTAATCATAACCTAAATTCCAATGTTTCTTTTTTTTTTCTTCTTATATACCGCAGGTGCTGCGAGCAGACGTATTATGGAACCTCTAATAAGCACCATTAAACTTTTAAAATCTTAAATTTTTCTGTAGTTCATTTAGCTTTAAATTTCAAAATTACCTTAAAGTGTCAACATCCGACGCCTCTGCTACGATAGCCATTGTCCAGAAAACTCCCGTCATTGATGATAATTTGACGTAAAAAATCAGGTCCTGTTGTTTATCTGCTCCCATGACCTGGCCAGTTTGAAGGCGACGTACTTTTTTTATAGAGAAAACGGTTCTTACAAAAAATGTGATATTGCAGGCTAAGCTTAGTGCAATTGGAAATATCACAGAGCAACCTGTATAAATAAAGTAAGAAAGTTAGTGTTTCAAATATAAATCCTATGTCAATAAAGATAAATATTCCAATAATTATCAGTCATTAAAATATCTTTTACATCACGATTATAGTTTACATTTTGTTAATCATACTTACAACATTAAGACCATGCCCTAAAATCACATATAAATATATATGTATATGTTACTTTGAGAAATGATGTCGGTGGGCCTTTGAGCTGTCTGTGCTGTTAAGGGGCCACCCCCCGCCCTCCGGCACACCCCACATGGGCCAGGCGCCGGGTTTCCCCCTCACCAGACCTTGTGGTGGAACCTCACCCCCCTGGCCTGGGGAACGTCCAGTCGACCGAAAACGCTGTCTAAAGCGTTCGCGGTCAACTCTACCCAAGGGTCTGGGCGTGTTTGCTTCCAATCCGGAGGATCGGTGTTGCGTTACTACCCCCCCCCCCGAACCCAGGGAGTCTTTCGGTCGGGACGGAATAATGTGACGAAACGATTGCCTAGAGCGGCTTTCTCACGGCCGCGTTGCTAAAGTAATCGGCATGGATTTTAGCCGTCAATCAAGCCTCATATCCATCAACGGCAACAAGTGATCATGTTTACGACGTTACTACTCCCGTTGCGTTGGAAGTCATGCGGTCGGCCGGGGTGTTTTGCTTCGGAAGAACAATGCTTCCCTGCTAGTCCGCCACGCAACGAAAGAAGAAACCCATGTGGATTCCTACAAGTTTCCGCGCAGACGCGCCTGCTTGCCGGATATTTAGCTATAAATTAATGTCTGTATGTGTGTCCCGTCTGCACTCCTACACTATTCACCCGATCGTGATCAAACTTTGGTGAGGTGTTATCCGCACGCCCGTGAATTTCTGTAAGTCATTACAATGCTTTTGAAATATTCCGTTTTTAGGCCATAAGATAGGAATTTCAATCGGGATGGGATCTCGATCACATGTTGGAAAATGGGATTACAAAAGGAACAGGGTCAACTGGCGATCATGATCGGAATGAGAAATGATATCCCTGTGGAATCGTATTTGAAAATGTGTGGGTTTTTTTTACACATGTTAGCGAAAAGGCTGTGGAAGTTGTGTGTTTTCTCACAAGTTTGATCACAATCGGGTGAATAGTGTAGGAGTGTAGACGGGTATATTAGCTAGTATATTACACAATAAAAATATATTAAGTGGTTGTTTATTTATTACCAACAAGTAATGTAGAGTTGAGATAACATGTGACATGGCTGTATCCAATATGTTCTCCACCTGATGATATCACTGAGACCACTATAACAGAAACTACAATGGCCGTTGGACCAATCAGAGAACAGATTATCCTTTTCATCAACTGTTTCTTTTCTTCCCGTTTGGTGGCGTGTTGACTTCTTGTAGAAGACGTGAACACACTGAACATGTGGAAGCTACAGATGAAGGTCCAAGAAAACATCCACAGCCACAGGAAGTGGGTCACGATCCCAGTCAGTTTACAGATAATATCCTCTCTTGGTCTGTACAAAAATTATACAGGTACTATGCATGGATTCAGTCTTTCAAAAACTATCTAAATCAGTGTTTCCCAATGCTTGGCCTATGCGACACAGGGAACAATTTGATTGTTTAGGGGTGGGGAAATTCGAAAATGACTTGTCTGGAATCTGAAAACCAACCGTCTACTTTAATCTTACATGTATTTTAAAAATACAATATTTTGTCTTAATTTAAAATAATGATCATTAAAAGTTGTGTAAAAATCCGTTGATGTCAAAAAGTAGTCAATAGTCTGAGTTGGCAAAAATTATATTTAGAATCGATGCTACTATATGTATTTAGCATATTAAAACGTAGGTTTTGTTTAAACTTCCACTTAGAGCAATTTATAGAACTCGTCTGCACTACTATAATGCAGAGCAAGGTTTTCACTTCAACACACAATTATTTTTAACTATCACAAATGTCTGCTAGTAGAATGGCCTTAAAATCAACGTCATCTTATTACATAACAGATACCCTAGCTGGGTTTTACGTCATCTTATTACATAACAGATACCCTAGCTGGGTTTTACGTCATATTATTACATAACAGATACCCTAGCTGGGTTTTACGTCATCTTATTACATACCAGATACCCTAGCTGGGTTTTACGTCATCTCATTACATCACAGATACCCTAGCTGGGTTTTACGTCATCTCATTACATAACAGATACCCCAGCTGGGTTTTTCCCAACGTGGGGGCCCACGCCCCCCGGGGGGACAACTTTATTCTTTTCGGTGGGCAATTCTACTATTTTTTCATTTGTATTTGAAAATCGTTAAAGTCTCAGTATATATAATAATCTAAAGAATTCCTTAGATGTCAATTCGTGCTGCTGATGGTGCTCCTAAAAGGATTGGGGAAAAATGGCTGCCTAAAATTGATGAAAGGTGAGAATTAAGAAATGCTATTTGTGCATTGTGTTATTCATAGGGAAAACTTGGTAGCTAAAGACATTTCGCCTGTTCGGAATTAAGTACTAAATTCAGTTATAAAGTGTATCAATGCTTTTAAAGCTAATGCCTTATGTGGACATCTCTTCAAGCTCCTTTGGGAAGAACAAATGCAGAATTTTACTTTGCACTGAAGTAAGATAGCTTTCGAAATTGAATTCCTTGAAAAGATTTATGGATTATTAAAAAGTATGTATATGATTCATGAGGGGAGGGCATACGAATTTTAGATTCATTTAGATTTTCATTCCGCTAACAATTCAATTTTAAATAATAAAAAATAAGTATATATTATATAACGATTTGAAGAGGGGGGGGGGCATTAGAGTTTTAGAAAGGCTTAGATGGGGATGGCTCAAAAAGGTCTAGGAAACACTGATCTAAAAAATAGCAGAACAATTTCAAATGCTGATATTCATTTATTGCAAGTTGAAAGATGATTATTTTTAGTACTGGTCATAAATGAAGGTATGAAAAAATTGTTACAAATAACTAGCGAGTCTAACTCTAAAATAATCATGTTGCTTTAACTTTAACTGACCTGTGAGCTGTGATGACTAGCGATGTCTGGGCCAGCAGAAGACTCAGGCACAAGAAAATGTTATTTTTTCCTGCAGTATTTTGTAAAATAGGCAACCACAAGTAGACGGACATAGTTAAAATGAGACAGATCATGGAACATCCAAAACATACCATGGTCACAATGTACTGTGCAAGTTTGACGTCACTGTGTCTGTATTCAGTCTTTGACTTTCTATAAACTTCTTCCATCTCATTTAACTTTGTTTTCAGGGCTTTATGACAGACATTAAGATTTCCATCCCCACCAATCTCAATCATGTTAAGTTCTGAGGTAGTAGATATGTTCACTTGTGTAACATTTAAGTCTACAGTTATTGTTATCTTAGGGGCTAATTTTGTAAAGTGAATTGTTATGTTGTAATTGGTTGGTATAAAGGAGATGTAGCTGCAGAAGAGGTGGCGGGTAACTGATATAAACTTGGTTGCATCTTCTTCACAAAGTTCTGTTGTGAAATTTCGTGAAAGTGATATTAGTTTAATTCTTTTGAAGGAACTTGCAACTTTGTTTTTGTTCCAGAAAAAATCCATTTCAAAAGTTATATTCCATTTTTCATGTAATTTGAAATTACCTTCCTCATTTATAAGACTTCCGAGTAATTGCTGTTCGTAGTCGTCTCTTTTTACTTTCTTCAATGCTCTAAGATAACTCTCTACCCAAATAATAGGAATTAACATATCTGAAGAACTTGGAGACTCCATTTGAGTTCTATTGTCTGCATAATATCCTATATTGATAGAATAAGCGCCACTGTCACTCATAAGAGTTCCCTTTACCTACACAATAAATGTATTTTTAAAAACATAAATTATTATCGATTTAAAAATTTATTAAAAAATTTCTTTGTTAAATTTAACTAAAGATCAAAGAGGAATGATTATAAGTATTCAAAATTATAATGCTAAAAAGTAATTTAAATTAAAAAAAAAAAAAAAAAAAAGGTTAAATATTAAATACTGTATTTAATATTCTCCACGTTACCTTTATCATAAGGTCTTTCATTTCCTCAAAGGCGCCTGATGTCAAATGATTGAGATAACTTTGTCTGAACAGCCAGAAACGTATTCTGTATCGTAGACCATCGATGTTTGTGAAAGCACTAGTGCAACTTTCGTTAAATAAAAGCTTTCCAGGTGAGCAAACCAATGGTAGGCATTTAGTCTGTGTATAAATATAGCTATATGTTAGACCAAACCAATTGTTATGCATATTACAGCCTGTGAAACTATAGCTAAAGTTTAACCGAAACAATAATATCCTATAATATTATGCTTATATAAAAAACTACACGTTATACCAAAAAAAAAAGTATAAATTTACTTTCTGTATGCATATAGCTAAAGGCTAGACCAAACAATACTAAGATATATTTTAAAATATGATTTTCTCGAAAACTAAATGCTGTGAAAACAATAGGACAAGTCCAGTTTAAATGACAATATTTTGACTAAATTGTCCCACCCTTTAATTACATACGTGTTTGCAAAATTAACAGTTACAATTAGGTATTACATGTGAACATTACAAAATAGTCAAAAATAGTTTTCATTTCATTTATATTTTACCAAATGGAATATGCGACAGAGTGTATTTACTAATATAGCAAGGTCATTTCAGTGGCGTACCGAAAGCCAGAAATAAATTGTGTCCTCATCGAGCAGGAGGATATTTTATAAATATTATTGATAAATAATATGTTTTGAAGATCAGTTCCCCAGTACCCCATACATAGAATGTCATTAAGATCACATCTCAAGGACATCTTAAATACTATGTCATCAAATCACTTCCCCATGTCAGCAAAAAATAGTATGTCTTCAAGATCACTTCCGCAGGAAAGCATCAATAGTATTTCGTCAAGATCACTTCCCCAGGACACCATCAATAAGATTTCATGAAGATGACTTGCCCAGGAAAGCATACCCATGAAAGCGACTTTCTGAATGAAATCTCAAAGGATTTAAAAGGACTTGAAATAGAGCAGTATGGAATAATGTACGCCTTTTAAACTTGACCATCAGACCGCTCCTTCAGAAGCAGTCAACGTACAGAAGTGACGTTTCTTGACCATTTACACTAGCACCAGTCCTAACACAAGTATGCATCAAATGTTCACTAGTGAATATAAGCCAAATTTAATTCTGAAAAATTCGAAGAATAACCATGAGGAACTTGATAGAATATATGAGGCCTTTGAATAATGTATTGTCCGGCCTCCAAACATTTCAATGGTTCTAGCCATGCTGGAATTTTAGACATTGTTGTTACTGGCATACTGTATAAAAGTAATACACCGGATAGGATTTATATGGAAAATGAATTAATAACAAGATTTACTACGTTGACTCCATGCGGAAAAAACCAAATCCACAGTTTTGCGCAGCTTCCATGCCTTTTTCCTGTTTGTATTTTTACAATCAACTTCAAACCACTTCCTTTACGTTCTTCTTTACTTTATTTTTGTCTGGGTTTTGGGCCCACTCCAATTCTTTTCTATTCATTATATAGGATACATACATACATACATACATACATACATACATACATACATACATACATACATACATACATACATACATACATACATACATACATACATACATACATACATACATACATACATACATATATGTATATATATATATGTGTATTTTTAATATATTTATATTATGTAATTTTAATTTAAACTTATTCAAATGTTCTATTGTTGTACCGATGAAGGCATTTGACGGAACATTTACTTGTATTATCTAATATTGTTATTAAAGCTGAACATATATTGTTTTATTGACCCAAATTGTTCGCGTCAAATTAATCTACCCTCTTAGCATTTCTTACTTATCATATTATAACAAATCCTCGGTGTTAGACAAACAATAGTCGAAGCATTTTGATGTTTCGGAACGGGTTTATTCCTTACACAAATTAAAAGACAGTATTTTAGTTTTGGAGGGCCAATTTGTTTCTTTGAATCTCATTGTTTCAAGTCACTACTAAACTGAGCCCTCGAAATAAAATATAAATATGCACTTAAAATGTTGGTATAATACAAGGATGACTGTGTTGATATGAAATATTACATAGAGAGTAGGGGGAAATCTGAAGGATGAGATAACTAAACAAAAACGTTTCAATAAAAAAATGAACCGAAAGAAGGAACTTGGAAATCAACACCAAAGAAAACACACACACAAAAGACAAAAGGAAATTATAATGAATGACGTGCTCAAGTGCCAGAAGAATTAACACAATTGGCTTTACAGGTTAAGAGGAAACTTTTAACAATTAAGATAGGGAAAAAAAACACAGAAAATATATTTCTTTAAAAAAAAAAAAGAAAAAAAAATGCTAGCTTCACAAAATATATTTTTTTTGCAGGAAACTATTTTATAAAAAGAACTTTCTTTTAAATCCTCATTATTTCATGTGTTCATAATTTTTTTTTTTTTTTTTTTAAGTTGCAGATTTTTATCCTAAAACTGTTTTAAAATTTCTTACATCAGGTGACTACCATTCCATTTTCGAACACTTGGCATATTTGAACCTTTTCTTCTGGCTTTCTAAAAGAAAAAAAAATGCTAGCTTCACAAAATATATTTTTTTTGCAGGAAACTATTTTATAAAAAGAACTTTCTTTTAAATCCTCATTATTTCATGTGTTCATAATTTTTTTTTTTTTTTTTTAAGTTGCAGATGTTTATCCTAAAACTGATTTAAAATTACTTACATCAGGTGACGACCATTCCATGTTCGAACACTTGGCATATTTGAACCTTTTCTTCTGGCTTTCTGTTTTTGACATAACTGTTGCACCTTTACCAACATTGATCAGTAGAGAAAACGGTAGGCTAAAAGACCAAACACCGTGGACAGCGCACATTCCATAACGGCCTTCGTATAATGGGTAAGAGTTCTTTAACAAAACAACAACGTGAAACATATTGATTGGATCTTTCAATTTCAAAAATATTTGTGAATAAGTGATGGAGCTACATTTATATTAGAATAATATGTGCTTATATTTTTTTAAAGTCACAATTGAATTGTAACGTAGGGGAAGCAAGATATATCAAAGGTGTAGCTAGGGGTGGGAGCATAATGTGAGACATTTTAAGTATCGTATATTTTTTTTAAAAACATTTATTTAATAAATGTAAGGATTTTCCCATAAAATCTATTATTTGTTACATAAGGCTTACAGGCAATCAAGAAGTCACAAACTTTAATCGACAACATTCTTTCGATAAAGTAATCAATGAAAAGTAGCTTTTAATTGTCAATCATTTGTATTGTGTATTATAAAGTCAGTTTGGGAAAGGTGGTGGTGGGGGGGGGGCAGTTGATTTCAAAGGAAGTTTTCATTTGTATTACGTTTGATGTACTCACTTACCATATTACAGATAGCACAGAATATGTTTTTAAATATTTGCGTTTCATGCAGCGCGATCATCCTGTAAGTTGTGTGATTCAATTCTTGACACGCTCTGGCAATATCTTCATCGTAATGCCATTCAGGTGGTGCACTGTCACAGCTTGATATAGGCTCTGGATTTTGTCTTTGAATAGAAACATAATGTAGAAACAATTAATTTATAGAATAAGCTAAATTTTCAAACAGAAGAAAATATTTTAAACTTTATCTTTTCAATTTGAGCATACATAAATATGAAAAGATATTTGCAGTTGTTTGTTTGGTGCAATGTGAAGCCGAACAGCAAATTCTATGTTTTTATTGTAAATAAAGTTACAGCTCATAATGCCTTTTTAAATTGCTTTGTATCAGTTAATATTTAAAATAGTTCATTTATTAACTGAAGAAGAAAACAAAGAAAATAATATTCAATTTTGAGTTTAACATTTTTTTATTTAATTCGAATTGATTTATGATAATTATTCTAACGAAAAAGACAATCATTTTATGGACATTGTTACGCACTGGCTTCTCTTGTGAGAAATCAATCTGTTGTTTTAAGTTATGGCTCGTTCAAACAGTGCCTAACAAAGGACGATAACATAGATAAATACAATAACAATATTACGACATCCAAAACAGTTGCCAATTACAATTAATAAGATTTAATTTAGTAATAATACAATTACTAAACAAAAGAAATATAATTACAAATCATCAACTTACAGAGTATGGGAAAATCTTGTACCGGTACACAATTAGTACAATGTGCCAATTAATAAAGATTAATAATGAAATGCGAATAAACACATAAGCACACACAGAATAATACATTTGTATCGTAAAGTTAATAATATCTCTTTTTCTGTCTGAATATCCGTCAGAATCCCCTTTCCCTCTTTCCGAAACCCTTTGTTTATATTTTGGGTCTACCGTCGCGTCCAGAAACGCTTTTACTTTTCTAATACAATCGCGAACATTCGACAAAGCACCACTGAGAACAAATTAATTATTTTTAGTTGCTGTCGGCAATAACACGACAGATCAAAAGCCTAAACCACCCCCATATATGAACGAAGTGTCTCATGTGGGGGGTCAACCAGAGTGCACGCACGAGGAAAGTTTTGTAAACAAGCTCTACATAACAACGTAAGTGTAGCGGTGCGATTATTATATTTTTGTATAAAATCAAAATAAATTTAACATACTGAAAAAAATTCCTATTGCAAGAGAAGACATTGTTTGTGTCAGGATTGTCTACTGTAATGTTACAGCATCCATCTGTAGCATTTAAAGTTCTCCTAAGCATCTCGTCTGGATCTGTTATTTGGTAGTAGGGCATAAAATCGGTGCAGTATATGTGAACTGCTAGTTGCTTGGGCTTCAATGAAAATAAAATGGTGAAATTAAAAAGTAATATTAAACTATAAACCTTTATAGATAAGTTGTAAAATATGCTATATATTTCGAGAAATAATCCTAAAATTATGAATTAACAAATTTAAAAACTTGTAATCATTGGACAGTAAGACAAACAATTTTATTTTGAATTTTAAGCGTATTTCTGATCAATATTGTTATTTTTAATAAAAGAAAGCATTTTGGTTGTTAATTTTTATGTTTAGTACCAAATCTTGCTCATATGTTTGTAAATATTTTAAAAAATTAAATAAATTGCGTAATGGACTTTTATAAAGTTTGATTTATTATCTACTTTTACCGGGTTTTCATCCAACGTTTTTAGAAAGTTTTTTGTTTTTTTTTTTTGTAATTTTTAAAGTTATAAGGAAAAAGACAAAATTTTGTCAAATGACGAAAACACTCGTAGTAACTGTTAATGCTAGAGTTACAGATATTGGCCAAATCTCATATTTGATTATTGCTTCTTCTTTTTTCTAAGTTTAAATGCAATGTCAGTAATTTTAATTTTTTTTTTTTTGGCCCCAAAATTCATAATTTAAATATGATCGAGACAGTTCAAGTCATTTTAAATGTATATCTATATTCAATAGAAATAGAAGTCATTTTGCTTTCTCAGAAAATTTACAAACATGCTAGATGCTAAGTCTAGGTACTACTACTATTGTTACCACGGGCACTGGTTGTGGATTACGCAAGACAGCCAGGCATTACATATCACACAAGTCCTAAGTAGCAGATTTTAAATAACAGACTCCTTTATTACTCATAAAATCACATGCTAATATCCGTACCATCAAGGGTCTCTAATAATCCTTTTGCGTACTACAATGACATAACCACAATGACATAACTACAGGCACGAAGCAATCTCTCACTTCTATTACACATATTCTGTTGAAGGTCTGAGATGACTCTCTTATGACCACTGCTAATAAATTTGCTACCAGCAAAAAGATGGTAAACAACATCACCCCAGTAGGTGTTTTTTAATTGATGTGTTTTTAAATCGGTTTTAAAGGACTCCAGTTTCTAGCTGTTTCTACGAGCGACAGGAAGGGCGTTGCGAATTGTTGGGTCAGCAAATGCGAAAGTCCGTAAGTCTCAAGGCGAACACGCGGTATCGAAAATTTGCCGCTATCGGATGAGCGGAGCTGTCTTTTGGGTACATGAGTGCTTTGAGATAGTTCATGCAAGCAGCGCAGGCACAAAGTTGCAATTTTGTACTCTATGCGAGCGCGGACCTACAGCCAGTGCAGCTCTCTCAGAAGTGTTTTAGCATGGTCGAATTTGCGTTTGCAAACCGGATTATTCTGTGCTATTTGAATTTTATCAAGGAGCGTAGCTGGAAGAACCACTATGAGAGCATTGCAGTAGTCCATTCGTGATAACACGAATGCAGACATCAGCCTCTTTGATGCCTCAAACGTTAATAATGGTCTAATCTGACTGATCCTACGCAGCTCTAGAAAAATTGCCTTGAAAAGCATGTTAGTGTGATTTTCCATAGTTTGCATTCTATCAAGGTAAACACCCAGGTTACGCACTGTTTGAGCAAACTCAATCCGCACACCTGAGAGAGTGATGTTTTGTTATTTACAGATTTTTGCCTCTGAGCAGTGGCAATGGGGATCAGCTCAGTCTTTTCATCATTCCCATCGATCTTGTTTATGGTCATCCAATGCTTAACTAATGAGAGACATTCTCAGAAATATATATTTATGTGTGTATATATATATATATATATATATATATATATATATATACATTATTTTAACGCTATCAACGTTGAACAACTTATTTACATATGTATGAATGTATTGCTATTATGTTTTTATATTGTTAACGCCTGTAGGTCCATTCTAAGCAAAGTTTAACATTTTCAGTTAAGGACTATGCCATCATCTATTTTAAACTCCATAAATAACTATATTATTTATGATCTATCGATGGTGTGATGGTCATTTTCTTTCAAAGTACCATATGCACATGAGGAAAATAATCGTTTAGAATGTCAAATCTATATAGAGTTCTTTTTTTCTATTTAAATCTTACCAATGTCTCTTGAGTTGGTGCTATTTACAAATGCGATCCGAGTTGCCAGAGAACATATTCTTTGTGAAGTAGCTCAAATCGTAGAGCAATATGAGTGAATCGCGCAAAGAATGCCACCTGCCTGTCAAGAGAGTGATTTAAATTGATCCCTTCAAGCCCACTTTCAACCATGGAGATTTTATTGACTTACTTAAGAATCGAAACGATTTTTTTTTTCATTTTAAGTTTCTTAAAAATAAATTTCTAATAATAATTTCATTGGCATTGGTTAATACTTCTTTTTAATACGACACCTTTATAAAGTAAGATTGGGCTTTAAATAACGCGTTTTTTTGTTTTGTTTGTATTTTTCTTTCTTTCTGTGCCTCGCTAGAATACTATCCGGAAGAGGCATTGCACTAAATCTACATGTACGTTGATAAGCTTCAGAAATTTATTTTTTTCCTAATGCAAACCTATGCAACGCTCGCGTACATAGTCTAGTCTAGAAATGAAATAAAATAATTTCAGCGAAGATTTGGTGACAAAATTTGACAACAAACGTATAATAATAATCTTGTAATTATATGGTTCTTGAGATTCTGACCCTAAATGATAAGGATATTATTAGTTTACTTCTTGATTTTTTTTTTTTTGTCCAAAAAAGATTGCCTTAAATTTTCTGAGACTTTAACGGATATAATTGTACAAAGTAATGTTTAAGCAATAAATGTATTAGACTATCAATTATTAGAATTAACAGCTAGATATAACAACGAAAATAATCTCATTGCTGAGAACAGCAATGCCTGATCAAATATGATCCAATATCGCCCATCTAACCCTAAGTGGATACTAGGTATCCTTGTCGTCTCCAATTACTCTGAGTAGGACCGTTGTAATGTTTTCCCTTATGCATAGCATCATATGCAGCTGTAAACTAAGCTTTCACTAAAAAGTTTGTAAATTTACAATATTTTTTTTTAAAATTTAATACGTGAAGTGTCTTTGATTATCTATATTGTTATACTAAACTTTGATGATCTACATTTTGTACTTGTGTTTGATATCTATATGTTGTAGTATTCTTTGTTTAACTTTTTGTCAAGGCTGACGAATTGAGCGACTCTCCCTAACTTTAAACAAAATAAAGTTAAAGCCAAGTCTACTGCCCGTGGTGAAGCTAGGGGGTTGAGGGCGGTGCCGACCGCACCGTATTAATCCATTTCAGGGAGTAACACCAAATTGAAAAATTGTATATTTACATGGCACTGTCATGAGGTCATGACATCAGAGAGAACGTGTGTCTTTTGGTTTTGGTGACCAATGGGGCTTGAGAGCAAGTGTGAACGATTTTCATGTCACGAGTGCATGGGATTTAAGGGTTAAAAAAAGGAGACACATTTTTGAGCGTGGGGCAGTATGTACGATAGAGTGAACCTTGAGCAGTGTGATATAGTGCAAGGTTCAGCGTGACATGTCTTTTTTTTATATTCTAACATAAGTAATGATTAACATATTAATTTTTTCTTTACACAAATTATTACTTTTTTCACAGTAAGCTGGTAGATATTTTAATTGCATCTAATTATTGGCTACTTACTTTAACTGCTCTGTTACACACAGCACAGTACGCGTTACGGTATACAACGTGTGTAGCAGTGTCTACAGCCCAAGCAAAGTAATCTAAAGTGACATCATTGCTAGAAACATCTTGTTCACAAAGTCTCCTGATTTCATCATCTCCATCGAAGTCTTTGAGACAGGAACGTTTGTAGACAAACGAGCTGTGCGTGCCTTTTCTAAAACAACCCAATTTAGGAAAATCTTCCTCATCTCTTCTGTAATTAAAACGGAAGCTTTGTGACGTGTCATTCAAGTTGTTACTTTCTTCACTGTGATTATTATTAATTAAATGACCATTTCCATAAATGTCATCATCATAAGCTGCAACATTCTTAAACTCTGGCAATGGGACAAAATCCTCTTCAATACTAGGACAACAAATACCGTAATGCACGCATTCGGGTCTCTTGCAACTACAATCCAAGCAGTGTAAGTTCTGTGTGTATTTATCAAACAATCGTAAGGCGACTCTCTTTCCTTCACTACTACATCTTACTGCACAGTAACTTTCTTGATATACTTTAGGAGGTATTGCCTTGTTCCACTTGGTATGTTCACGTTTAAATTCAACTCCTGTACACTGCGAAGACTCGGCATCATCGGGTTGTCGTAGTTTTGCATTACAATAAGTAAACAAGGTAAAACAGAGGACAACGTTCAGCAAACGCTGACCGTCCATGGCACAGACATAAAAAGAAGTACACGTATTTTAAACACTGTATTTATCTGAATATTGCGATGAAATACTGCACTTCTCTAATCGATATAAGAAACTAATTTCTTTTGCAAACAACGAAGCGATGTCGGATGTGATGAAGAAGTGACATTATGCTTTGCTAATTAAACCATACATTCCTTCAATTATGTCAAACTTGTGTGCACTTTAAATTAAATTGCTGTCTCGTGGGTATCATTGTTTTGAAGTATTTGAAAAAAAAATATAACACACATTCATATTACAAATGAATTTTCTGAGATAAGGGGCGGTCACCATGTCTACCTGATGTTAATAATTAACATTAGTATTATTAAATAACGTTAATTATACTTCCCTTACCTGTGGACTTGAGTAAAGTCCCCAGCAAAAACAAAAAAGTATACAAAAAAACCCAGCACTCAGGAAGGATAAGACTCGTTAACACTGGGTGGCCATTCATCTAAGTAAGAGAAGGCAGAATCTGAAATGTCTGAAATGGAGTCCCGTAGGTAATACGACATATATACAATTAAAATGTCGACACTCATGCGTAGTTGAACGCATACAGAGAACAGAGGAACACATCAAAAACACTTCTGGCCATTTACAACATCCTGGCCCATTTCCTTACGTCTTGACTAAGACTTACCATTGGATCAAAAAAGCAAGGAAGAGAGATTTAGGCTGACGAAATGGTGAACTCTCTATCTCTCATTCCATTTCACTTAAAAAAACAGCTCAAGTCAAGGCTACTACCCAAGTCCCTGGTGATCTTTGAAACAGCTGCTCAAGTCAAGGCTACTACCCAAGTCCCTGGTGATCTTTGAAACAGCTCAAATCAAGGCTCCTACCCAGTACATGGTGATCTTTGAAACAGCTCAAATCAAGGCTCCTACCCAGTACATGGTGATGTTTGAAACAGCTCAAATCAAGGCTCCTACCCAGTACATGGTGATCTTTGAAACAGCTCAAGTCAAGGCTACTACCTAAATCCCTGGTGATCTTTGAAAAGCTTAAGTCAAGGCTTCTACCCCAGTCCCTGGTGATGTTTGAAACAGCTCAAGTCAAGGCTACTTCCCCAGTCCCTGGTGACCTTTGAAACAGCTCAAGTCTAGGCTACTACCCCAGTCCCTAGTGATCTTTGAAACAGCTTAAGTGAAGTCTACTACCCCAGTCCCTGGTGATCTTTGAAACAGCTTAAGTCAACGCTACTACCCCAGTACCTGGTGATTTTTGAAACAGCTTAAATCAAGGCTACTACCACAGTCCTGGTGAACTTTGAAACAGCTCAAGTCAAGGATACTACCTCAGTCCCTTGTGATCGTTGAAACAGCTTAAGTCAAGGCTACTACCTGAGTCCCTAGTGATCTTTGAAACAGCTTAAGTGAAGTCTACTACCCCAGTCCCTGGTGATCTTTGAAACAGCTAAAATCAAGGCTACTACCCCATTCCCTGGTGATCTTTGAAACAGCTTAAATCAAGGCTACTACCCCATTCCCTGCTGATCTTTGAAATAGCTCAAGTCAAGGCTAATACCCCAGTCCCTGGTGATCTTTGAAACAGCTCAAGTCAAAGCTCAAATAAGTATGCTGCTATTTAAATGTACAGAGTGCTTTCTTTTACATTTATGGAATCTAACGAGAAACAAAGAATTATGACAATGATTTGATACAATATGTTTCTGTGTATTATTACTTTTTAACATTCATACTCAAGAGAGAATTTTGTTTTACATCTTTTAATGTTAGCAAAAGTCATTCACGTTTGTGTCATAAATTTACCAGACAATCATCACTGGTCAACATAGAATTTTGGAACATCAAATCTTCACATATCATTTTAAAAAATCAAAGGTTGCCCGCATCTTTCGTTTCTAAAATGTTGATTATAAAAGAAGATTGATACTTATCAGCGTTTTAAAACGTGCTTATGTCAAAGACTTTCTCTTTAATTTCGAATTTCACGAAAAAAAAAAAAGAAAGTTTTGATTCCTGCTCACCGCATAAAGTAATATTACATTACTAGAAATAACCCACCAAATATTGGCGACAGGAATGCGCGAACTTCCCATCTACTCAAGTTACTTGACAAAACATGGACTCAAGGAACGAAACATTTAAGAAATCCCACTTTTTACTGCATCCCTTCCCCTGGGATACTTTAATGCAAACTTTTTTATTTCATTAAACAAAATAAAATGACCCGATGTTATCGGGATAATAATGGTAGGTCCATTTCGATAATTTCTACCCGCTATTGCAAAGACTCATCACAATTCTTATCTTTAAAAAGAAGTATCAATGTAATAATTTTTACATTTCAATTAACATTAAGTTTTGAGAAATATTTACTTTCTATATTTTATACGCCTACCTACTCCCTTTAGCGCCCATTATTTTTTACTTTTTTTCCATCTAAACATGACCTTAAATTACCCAGTCTAAATGGCCACTAATTGTATCCCTATTGTCACTAAAGAAGTTAATTGAGGGACGATTTCTACGCTAGAGAAATAATTTAGATTTACCCTTTTTCGTGCCTTTGATTTACACATTTTTTTTTCTAAATTTGGAGAAAACAAATAATATGATATAAATATATATTTCATTGTAAGTGAAAACAAGACTTTCATGGAGCTTCAACGGAAATGCCATTTTATTAGAAGAAACTTGCACAATTGTCACTCACATTTTCGCGTAGTCCTTAATTGTTAAACACAAGTTTATAAATCAATAATATACGTATATGTTTTAATTAAGTTTTGTTTTGGCTGATTCCTCTATCAGTGTTACTTCAAATAAAATCAATTTAATCAATAGTTGGTTCATGTGTTGAAAAAACAGGACCTACAACACAGAAAAACGATACAATGGCTTGTAATACAAACAATATTCAATTTAATAATTGTAAGATAAAAATTTATAGAAAAACACAATAACAAATAGCACAGCAAGTAAAGAGATACAATCATCAAAAGATACGCATATTAATTTGCACACAAACATAAATAGTTACGATTTTGTTCGTGAAATTGCGTCTCTTAAATGTCTTGGAGAAATGGCTAAAATCTCTCTCGGTTACGATACTTACTTATAGAAAGATATTAAAAACCCCCAAGGAGAGAATTTCTAGAATTCACGTCACCTGATAATGTTCTTTAGAAGAATTTAGAACGTATTGGAACGTACACAACCTTTTCCCAATCAAGGGAGAAGTTATTAAAAAACAAATTTGGCGCAACACAGGGGAGGTAGACGCTATAGCTGTACGTTAAAGTGAAATTAGTTCAAGAAGTAGGCCATTCAGTTACACAAATCTATGCATTGATCTTAATTAAATTTATCGCAACATTTCATATTACTTAAGTTAAATGCTCGAAAGCAGAACTAGCATCTGAAATATCCATCGAATTTATGATAAGATGATCTATGGTGCCCCCTGGGGATATATGCTGTGGTAGCGTACGCCGAAAGTCACTTTTGCATTGGGTATGCTCAACATAAAAGTATGGTTATATGTATCCCAGCTTTATGGCCTTAAACGTTGAAGAGTCAATATCTTTAAGGTCAACACCTATACAAAAAACACACATGTAAATGAAAGGCATACCTACAGTACACTCCATTAACTTTAAATCCACAAATACGGCTAGAATTCCATAAGTAGATATACAGTTAGAAAACAAAATCTTCAAAATAGGAACATTTTAATAGCAATGCAATATATTTTGTACTTGGCTCTTACCCTTTGAATCACAACAATAAATGGCACAATTGAGTAATATCACAACAAATAGGTAACACTTCAAATACAACAAGTCGAGGGCATCTTTGGCAATCTCCAGACAGTTAGCGATTGTTAGGTTTTATTAGGCGATCTTCATGTAGTGAGCGACTGATAGGATTCATTAGACTATCTTTATGCAGTTAGGCATTGATATGAGTGATTACACGATCTTTATGCAGTTAGCCTTTGATATGATTCATTACACGATCTTTATGCAGTTAGCCTTTGATATGATTCATTAGAAGATCTTAATGCAGTTACCCTTTGATATGATTCATTAGAGGATCTTAATGCAGTTAGCCATGGATATGATTCATTGGACAATATAATTTATGTAGTTAGCGATTGGTAGGTTGGATTATTTTAATTCCATTGTACCAAATATGCAACCCCATAATATATTCATATATATCCTACTACAATTCATTGTCTATTAAAAAAAAAAAAAAAAAAAAAAAAAAAAATATAATTTATGTAGTTAGCGATTGGTAGGTTTGATTATTTTAATTCCATTGTACCAAATATGCAACCCCATAATATATTCATATATATCCTACTACAATTCATTGTCTATTAAAAAAAAAAAAAAAAAAAAAATTAAGTTGCAGAATTGTTGGATGTTCTCTCCTTAGGTCCATTCCACTTCATTTTAATCTCAATTTTAATTCAGCTCTATTATGCTTGTGATTGGTGTAGGAGCAATGTGAGTGGACATTGTGTGTGAATCATTCATTGTGAACAAGTTGAAGATCCTCTTGTTGCAGATATACGACAGAAAGATAAAAACACCTTGAAATCCGTTGAGCAAGATGGAGACAATCCTTGAATAATTTAGAAAGAGACAGCAGGTTTATTTCGTAAAAGGAGAATTAGATTAAAAATCCTTATGAAAACATAAAAAAAAAAATGAAAAGTAAAATAATCAATATTTAATTATAATGTTTAAAAATTGATTAAAATGTTCTTATTTCCAGTTAGTTTTGTAAAATATATTGTATTATCATTTAATTGAATAACTAGTTGCCATTAAAAAAAAAACTAACTCTTATTTTTATGTTGCAATTTTTATAAAATAATTTTGAAGGAAAAACGGCGAAATAATGTATTTAAATATTTCTTTTTTTAAAACCAAAATTTTAAAATATATAATAAACAATTCATATACACACAGAAATATATATCCATGTTTCCCAGCCTTTTGTATACTCTGAACCCACAACGTTATGTGAAAATAATAAACTTCTCATATATCTATTGAATGGAAACAAATTGACTTCTTCTGTATAAATTGAATGGAAATAATACATTTCGATTGTACCTTTTAAATAAAAATAAAATATACTTTACTGTTTCTATTGATTTGAAATAACAGACTTTTACTGTATATACTGGATTGAAATAATTGACTTCGTCTGCATCTATTTAATCGAAATAATAGACTTAAACAATGGAATTCTCTTCAACTACACTTCCGCAGTATACCGATCATCACGGCCTTCAAAACTGCGCTCAAAATACATCTCTTTAAACTCTACTATCCCGACTGATTCCCCCCTCTGACCGATAAACGATGCTTTACACTTTACATATAAATAGTTCTGGAACGGGAAGAGTGAATATACATTTGTTTTGCTTTATTAATGTATGTTAGTTTTTAAGTTATGATCATGTTTGTTAAATTATATGTACAGCCTGGTGAGCCCTAGGCTGGGGTACCACACTATATAATACTACTAATTATATTTAAATAATAATAACAAAAATTCTATTTTATATATTAAATTGAAATAATGAACTTCAACTTTGTCCAGTGAGCAAAAATAATAGACTTTTAGTTTATATAATTACCTGAAACTTCTATTATTAGCCTTCTATTGTATCTATTCAATTGAAAGTGAACCTTACAGCTCGTTTTATATTGCAAAAATAAATGTAAAAAAATTAAAACAACATCTTTAAAACTTAAATATCTTAACCTAAAAAGCAATGTTTGTTTCTCTGCGTGTGATCTGTTTTTTTCCTTGGATCCAACGAAAAGCTGCTTGTGCTGCGAGCAGAACGTTTACGGAAACTCTAACATACACGATACAACTTGTTCATCCCTAACAATTTAAAGTAAGATAACTTGAGGGTCAAACGTCTAATCACCTTAAAGTGTCAACATCCGTCGCCTCTGCTACGATAGCCATTGTCCAGGAAACTCCCGTCAGCGATGATAACTTGACGTAGACGATCAGGTCTTGCTGTGGATCTGCTCGTGTGACCTGGCCGGTTTGAAGTCGACGTACTTTGTTGATCGAGAAAACGGTTCTCACAAAAAATGTGATATTGCAGGCTAGGCTTAGAGCAACTGGAAATATCACGGAGCAACCTGCGTCAATAAAGTTAAAATGTTAGTATTTAAAATATGTGTCCCATGTCAACAAAATAAATTGTGCAACAGTTTTATATGATACTTATATTTGACTTTTTTTTCTACTTACAATACAACCCGACATAAAAATTATATATACATATAAAAGGGAGAAAAATAAATGTGGATTTCTTTCTTTCTTTGATCCGTATAAATTTTATGTGGATAGATGGAACATGTATCCATTATTATACGGAAGCAATTTCTTGGGGTTTTTTCTTCAAAATTTTGAATAATATTCTGTTTGGCCAGGTGCCCTAAATTTGTTTTTCTTTTTATAAGTATATGAATTAAATAACCAACAAATACTACTACATCTTGGCAAAACTTAGTACTCGTTAAGTTGATTATCCATATTCAAATACCGAAGGCCCAATTTTATTTTTTCTTACATAAGCTATATAAATATCAAAACGCTTAGACAACACTATTTGGTAGCGATAACCTTCATAGTTCGTATTGAAATATCAGTGGATTTAAAATTAATAATATCACAACCATTCAGGGCCGGTCTACAATTTTCCAGAAAGTCAGATTATTTAAAAAGGCTAGATCTATGTCATTGTCAAACAGGCTTTAATGGGACAAATTTTAAAAATTAACTCAATTATTTTTCTAAATAATTTTTATAGGGCACTCTCTCTTAAGCGGAACCTTTGATATGGCTCCCCAAAGGGGCCGCTGATTTCTCTAAATGTGCTATAAGAACAGTAGAGCATTAAGTTGTGAAAACATTCTTATTTGACAATAATCACATAGAAAAATTATTTTCACACGTTCCTAGGAGGTGATTAAATTTCATCTAGTGTTTTCCAGAAATATATATTTTTAGAGGGGAATATCCCATGGGATCTAAACGCTTATTTTGGTTTTAGTTAAGTTCTTTTCATCTCTATACTTTTCAAGGGATTTTCTCACTGAGTTATTTTATATAGGGGATCTCATCTGGCCCGGGATCCCAGTAGGGTCAAGATTCCACCTGGATCGGGATCCAATCAAGAGATGTGATGCCATTTGAAAAAGGAATATCGTATGGATGGCGCTTTGGATGACATAGGTAAAAGGATCCAATCTGGAAATGGGATCCCATCGAGTCATGGGATCCTTTTCCAAACTGGACCCCATCAATATCCTAACAGAATCCCAAATGGGTCGCTTGCAACTGGGATCCCATCAAGTTCGGAATCTTATCGGGATCACGATCCCATCGGGATTTAATTGAGATGAGCGTTTGGTTCCCATAAGATCAGCATCTCATCGGGATCGGGATCTCAATTACATAATGGAAAATTTGATCGCAATAGGGGAGGGATCCACTGGGGGATCGGCTTTGGAAAGAGAAATGAGATCTCCATGTCTTTTTATTTTATAAATGTGTTTTTTTTCACAGGTCACTTACTTTGGATGTTAGGTAAAAGGCTGTAGAAATTGTGTGTGTTTTTTGATGTTTTTTTGCGAATGCAATCCTAGGCCATATTAGCTAGTATATTATGCATTAAAAATATAAAAAGAGATGATTTATTTATTACCTATAAGTAATGTAGAGTTGAGATAACATGTAACATGACTGTAGCCAATATGTGTTCCACCTGATACTATCAATGAGACTACAATAACAGAAGCGACAGTGACCGTTGGACCAATGAGAGAACAGATTATTCTTTTCATCAACTGTTTCTTTTCTTCCCGTTTGGTAGCTGGTTGACTTCGTGTAGATGACGAGAACACAGTGAACATGTGAAAGCTACAGATGAAGGTCCAAGAAAACATCCACAGCCACAGGAAGTGGGTCACGATCCCGGTCAGCTTACAGATGATATCTTCTCTTGGTCTATACGAAAAGTTAAACAGGTACTATGCATGGATTAAGTCCTTCGAAAACGATCTAGGTTGGTGTTTGTGAACTTGGGGGGCAATTTTTTTGCATAAGGTTGTGGGGGAAATTGTCTAGGATCTGAAACCAACCGTCTACAATGATTTAACTTGTATTTTAAAATGAAAATAATTTGTCTCAATTTAAAATAAGTGTTCCTTAAAACTATAGTACAAATACGTTGATTTGTAATAGTCTGCGTTGGCAAAAAATGTATTATCAGAACGGGTGCTGTTATAAATATGTAACGGAGTCAAACGTCAGGATTTTTAAAGTTCCACTTAGAGCTATTTATAACACTTTTCTGCACTAGAGTGGTGAGTAGCCCGCTTTGCACCTCAACACATAGTTATTTGAGCCATCCCAACTATCTGCTGGTAGAAACACCTCGAAAGCTACATCACCGCGTAACAGATACCTTACCCTTTCCTATGCAGCGACAAAAATTTGTTTAAACTATAAATAATTTTCATGTGTTATCCAGAATGCCAATAAGGTGTTGCAATCCTTGGATGTTTCTGTACTAAAACGTACGGGTCTAATAAGTATATAAAGTCTAGAGGTTTCCTTTTAGATTGAGAGCTGTGCCTTTATTTTTTCCAATTGCTGTAAGTTGCTCTTTTTCCTTTATTACTCACATTTGTATAGAAATTGTATTTATATAATTAAATTACATTTGAGTATCACAAGGTTTGGTACCCTTTTTCGTTGCATATTGTTTGATCAGTCTTTAGCTATGTATTGGTTTAAATACGAGTTATCTGTTCACACAGGTGGAATCTTTATAACCATAGTCGTATGTAGCAGGTCCAAAATTTTTTGTGTGAAAAGAAGCTGTATGAATATTTAGTAAAAGCAAAAATAAGTGTGTATAAATATTAGATGGTTATTATTATACTTTTAAAAATATTTTTGGGGTTTCTTTTATTTTTCGCCCATGGTAATGTTCTTTCAGCCTCACAATTTTTCGCCCATGGTAATGTTCTTTCAGCCTCACAATTTTTCACCCATGGTAATGTTCTTTCAGCCTCACAATTTTTCGCCCATGGTAATGTTCTTTCAGCCTCACAATTTTTCAACCATGGTAATGTTCTTTCAGCCTCACAATTTTTCGCCCATGGTAATGTTCTTTCAGCCTCACAATTATTCGCCCATGGTAATGTTCTTTCAGCCTCACAACTTTAATGGTAATGTTCTTTCATCCTCTCAATTTTTCACCCATGGTAATGTTCTTTCAGCCTCACTATTTTTCGCCCATGGTAATGTTCTTTCAGCCTCACAATTTTTCAACCATGGTAATGTTCTTTCAGCCTCACAATTTTTCGCCCATGGTAATGTTCTTTCAGCCTCACAATTTTTCGCCCATGGTAATGTTCTTTCAGCCTCACAATTTTTCGCCCATGGTAATGTTCTTTCAGCCTCACAATTTTTCCGCCCTGGTAATGTTCTTTCAGCCTCACAATAAATGAGTAGTGCAAGCAAAATTTTTAAAAAATCAATCTTCAGAGGACTATTTGACATTTTTATTCATAGCCCCCATCCATTATGAATGATCACCTTTTTGTCGTGTATGCCACTAATGCTTGGCCAACGAATTAACGTAACGAGATCTTCTGGGGGCGCATTTGAAGGCCAAACACAGTGGGCAATATTAATTACTTTAGACGTTATATAAAATTTTGAGAAAAGAACAACCTCAAAGTCCTTGTTTATTGCTAAAACTGCATAAGTCAAACCTACGTTTGAGGCTAGTAATGAAATTATTTTACTCATGGCTAAGTCTGGGGAAATCATGCTATAAATCTTGCTATAAATCATACTACAAATCATGCTATAAATCATACTATAAATCATGCTAAATTTAATAAAAACGATCCATATCAGACGTTCTTAAAAACAGTTTTGGAATGAAGACATCAAAGACGTGAAAGCTATACCACTCGGTAACAATATTGTTAGGAAAAGAATGCATGCCCTCCATCGGTTAGCCGAGTGATAGATGAGCTGGGACATGGAATTTCATCCCGTCAAGTGTCAGACACTGTTAGTCTCCCCAAGCAGGACACCTTTACACCGCCCTTACGAATTAGATGACCATACTGTTGAGCCAGTTACCTCCTTAAGGTACCTCGTCACTACAATTCAAATAGATGTCCACTGGAATGTGCACAATGACAATGTGTGCAACAGGGCAAACAAGACCCCGGGGGTGCCTAAGGCGAAATCTGAAGATCGGCAACTCAAGCGTGAAAGAACAAGCCTATGAAGCTTTTTTTTTTTTCCTGCCACTTTTAGAGCACCCATCTTCAGTCTGTGACCCATTTACCCGGAAGAGCATCGACAGGTTGGAGGCGGTCCAGTGATGGACACCACGTTCTGTCCTGAACTATTACAGAAACACCTCAAGTGTTGGCAGCATTCTAGAAATACTGGGCTGGTCACCAATGGCGGAATGACGACGACTATCCAGGCTCTATGATGTATACGATTTTTTAAAAAATTGATCTGGCCCAGCAGTTAACAGAAACTCGCCCCCCTCATGTGGGGTGGAACATAAGAGGCAGTAGACGCAAATTTGTCAAGTTTAGTCGAATCAAATGTTGCTTTGGGAAGCTTGTTCCAGTCTCTTATTGTCTTTGGCAGCAATGAGAAGCTCCTCAAATGAGTTCTTGCTTTATAAGCTTGAACTGCCTGCCATGGCCTCGTCGCAGTTAGTTAATATGTTTGATGTTCATTAATTTCAAGGAGGAACCACAAGAAATGTAAATGATGACTCTGTTAAAAATGTATTTAATAAAAATAGGAGCGGTGGCGTAACTTTGTGGGGAAACAGAAATCTAAAATCCTATTCGACCAAATATGCATAACTGCCATTGTTATCATTTCCATTATCAAATTGAGCCCTCTATAAAAGGAATCGGTTGGATAGAAAACATAAGGAAGAATTAAGGCTGGAGTTTCATAAGTTGGAGCCTAACATAAACTATGTGCGCAGAAAGCTTCCGGCGCAAGTTTCTCATGAAATGATGCGTCTCACCTTGAAGTAGTTGTATCACAGAATATTTGGGATATTTAATTGTTTTTGTAATCTCTCACTGAATTTGTTATCTTTAATTGTATTTTTAATCTCATCTTGTGTTTGTGATCTCTCATTACATTTGTGATCTCTAATGTATTGGTGATATCTCATTGTTTTTGTTTCAAACCTCTCATTGTATTTGTGATATCTCATAGTATTTATTTTATCTAATTGTATTTGTGATCTCTTATTGCATTTATGATCCATTATTGTATTTTTGATCTAACATTGTATTTTTGATCTAACATTGTATTTGTTATATCACATTGTATTTGTTATCTCACATTGTATTAGCTATCTCTCGTTAAATTTGTTATCTCTCATTGTATTTGTGATATCCCATTGTATTTGTGATCCATAATTTTACTTGTTAACTCTCATTGTATTTTAAATTATTGAATAATGAATAGTAAATTAACTAACAAATAGTTAAAATAGTTTAGTAAAATCGTTCGTTTTGTACTTGAAATTTGTTTCCTACATTTTAAATTTTGAAAATTTACTAACCATGTTTCCATAAAAATATTGTCTTCCTTTACTTAAAATTTAGTTCTCATTCACCAATAAATAATGAAATGTATGTATATATTGCAATGATTGGGGGGGGGGGGGGGGAGGAGGAGGGTTAACATATTTTTTTTTTTGAAAGGCTTCTGTGGGACATGGCACAAAAAAGTTTGGAAAACATTGATCAAAATAATAGCAGCATAATCGCAAGGTTGTGAAAAATGATTTGCTATTTCAAAAAATGTTGTTTTTTTTTGTTGCTTTTTTTTGACAATAGGTTTTTAAATGATAAATTATATGATTGAATTGTGTGATAACCTAGTGTTATAATTTTTTTTTTAATACACGTTTATATGTGATTATCATGGGCGCCCGCAAAAAACTTGCTAGGGGGAGGGCAAATAAAATCGATTAACTTTCCAGGGGGAGGGGGGGCAAAATTTTTTTAGTAATGTTTTAATGTTGTTTTAATTTACTGTAGCGTATTTGTATGGTGAACGAACGAACAGGACATCAGCTTAGTTACTTTCTCTTAATTTTCTCTTTACTTTAATCATTTTTTTGTCTATTTTTTGTCTAAAAATTTTTTATCCAATCAATCCAGGGTAGGGGCAAATGACCCACCTTGCCTCTACCTGCGGGCGCCCATGGTGATTATGGGTAATTTATTTTAAATAGATAGATCATTAGATGATAGATAGATAGATGGATGGATGGATGGATGGATGAATGGATGGATGGATGGATGGATGGATTAGATGGATGGATGGATAGATGGATGGATGGATAGATGGATGGATGGATAGATGGATGGATGGATAGGTGGATGGATGGATAGGTGAATGGATGGATAGGTGGATGGATGGATAGGTGGATGGATGGATAGGTGGATGGATGGATAGGTGGATGGATGGATAGGTGGATGGATGGATAGGTGGATGGATGGATAGGTGGATGGATGGATAGGTGGATGGATGGATAGGTGGATGGATGGATAGTTGGATGGATGGATAGGTGGATGGATGGATAGGTGGATGGATCGATAGGTGGATGGATCGATAGATGGATGGATGGATGGATGGATGGATGGATGGATGGATGGATGGATGGATAGATGGATGGATGGATGGATGGATGGATGGATGGATGGATGGATGGATGGATGGATGGATGGATGGATAGATGGATGGATGGATAGATGGATAGATGGATAGATGGATAGATGGATAGAT
>CAXITT010000036.1:158744-195515 GCA_964033795.1 Lymnaea stagnalis
GAAGCGGTGGAGGTGGATTGGTCATACACTAAGAAAACCTGCTTCTAACACAACAAAGCAAGCCCTGAAATGGAACCCACAGGGTAAGCGGAAAAGAGGCCGTCCAAGAAACACTTGGCGCCGAGAATTGGAGACAGACATCAAGAAAATTGGCCATGAATGGAAGATCCTGGAGAAGCTGGCCCAGGATAGAGATGCCTGGAGGTCTCTCGTAGGTGGCCTATGCCCTTGGAGGAACCGCAGACGCCGACGATGATCGGTGGATGCCCCTCATGGACGAGAAGGCTCAAAAACAACAACAACATTCATTTTAAATATTATATGTTCTTCTAAGAATGCTCTAACATATGCACAGTCTCTCTTTGTGTAATGCTCTTAAATAAAGTATATATTATGTTTTACTTGTAGGTGTGTTTTAAATTCAAATTGATAGAGAGTTGGGTTTTTGTTTGTTTTGTTATTTCATATTTTTAAAAATAAAATTATAACGATTTTTCAAACATTTATTCAGGAGAAAGATAAACGTTTGTGAAATGACGATAAAATAATAATAATAGTATTAATAATAAAGTTCATTTCAAAAACACGCTTCATCCCCAAAGGCTCGAAGCGCGGTACAAAGTCAACAAAAAACAAATCTATAATTTACCATATTTAAAACAAACGCAACACAGCCATTATGCTTTAACTGGAAAATAAGGTAGAAAATCATCCCAGAAGGTGTTTGCGAAATATATGTGTCTTAAATCGGTTTTAAAGGACTCCAGTGTCTGGTTGTTTCTGAGATTGACAAAAAGGGCATTCCAAATTATTGGACCAGCAAATGCAAAAGTGCGCTTTCCGTAAGTCTCAAGGCAAACACGTGGTGTCGAGAGTTTGCCACTATCGGATGAGAGGAGCTCTCTAGTGGGTACATAAGGCGTCACCAGCTCTTTCAGATAGGATGGCGCAAGGTCATGTAAGCAGCAGTAGCACAAAGTTGCGATTTTTTACTCTATGCGAGCATGCACCGGCAGCAAGTGCAACTCTCTCAGAAGTGTTTTTGCATGGTCGAACTTGCGTTTGCGGAGAAAAATGCTAGCCCCATTATTCTGTGCTATTTGAATTTTATCCAGGAGCATAGCTAGAAGACCCACCATGAGAGCATTGCAATAGTCCATGCGTGATAGCACAAATTCAGACATCAGCCTCTTTGTTGCATCAATTGTTAGGAAGGGTCTGATGTGACTAATCCTGACAGCTCCAGAAAAATCGCCTTGCATAGCATGTTAATATGACTTTCAAAAGTTAGTCTTCTATCTAATAAAATAATTAATAATGAAAAAAAAACTGTAAATGTATTTACTGAAATAGCCTAAAAGAGTATTATATGTTTTTGGTAGTCTAAAAGCAACGTCAATGACATTTATTTTGTACCACCAAAAATTCATAATTTAAACATGATTAAGACCGTTTCAGATCATTTAAAACATAAATCTTTATTAATTAATTGAAGGAGTCATTTTGCTCTTTAAAAAAACTTTACAGACCTGCCAAATAAATAAACAGGCAATTTTTTTTAAAAAAATAACAATACAAAGATGCACAAAATATTTCTTTAACCAGCTTTTTAGAAATGTACTTTTCATTTGTATAACCAAGTTATCTTCTTATCATAATTGTGTTGCCAGTCTAATGTAATAAACATGACTTCAGTTTTTCTTAGGATTACCATTTATACAAAAATACACAACCCAATGAAGTTAAAATCACTAGAAACAGTATACAATAAATGAAATCACGTTAAAAAGTAGTCTCGCTTCCCTTTTTTAACCACATATTTCCATTGGTATGGATTTTTTTTTCACAATCATTAACGCAAATCGGTCCATTCTAAGCAAAGTTAACCTCTTTAGTTAAGGAAAGTGTCATAATCTATTTTAAAATCCACAAAATACTTGTTTATTTATCAACTATAAAATGTCTGATGGTCGTTTTTTTTTTCTTTTGATGTAGTGTAGAGGAAAGAAGAAACAAATTGCTCATGGCCACGTTCACTTGAATTCTATTCCTTTATATTTAAAAATCTACCAATGACCCTTGAATAATGCTATTCACAATGGTGATGAGAGATGCAAGAGTGCATAATCTTAGCGAAGTAGCTCAAATGGGAACACGCGACCAGTGAATCGTACTAGGAGAGTTAATTTAGTTTTTTTTCCCTTAAAGCCCACTTTCGCCCCAAAAATTTTAATCACATATTCGACAAGGCAAAACATTTTTAAAATACATCTGTTAACAAAAAAAAAAAATCTTTTGTAAGAATAATTACACTGGTAGCGATTGTTCTAAATACCCTATAAATGAATTTGACTTTTGGACGCTCAAATGAAGAGCTGACGAATACAATACAATATGGATAATGACTTGATATACGTTGCGATGTAACAGTTGTTTAATTAGGTGTTTGCTGCGATGAGTTGTTATGTTTCATTCTTAGCTTCAGAAAGTTCTTTGTGGTTTCAATTCTTTGAAGTCGGAATAAAACAGCAGTTCTTAGTAATATATCAAATAATTTTTTTTCCGTCAATAGTATGTACATGAACTTCGCGACCTTATCTACATATATAGGAGCCACAATGAGCAAGACATTGATCGTGGATCCTCAAAATATATAAGTAGAAGACATCACAATTAAGGTTACAATTAACCATGACCCCCAACTACTTTAAACAAAACGCCGTCAGTAGCTTATCATAGAGAAATATTACTAGTGTTTATTAGAGACACTTCTGTGCGTTTTTTTTTAAATTAAAAGAGACCTTGCTATCTTCAATCTAAACTGACCTTAGTTAAGGTGCTATAATCCATTAATTAGAGGAATTGTGTACAGTGTTACCTATTCATATGCCCTGTGTCACATTTAGCTTTTCTTGTATTATCTAAACGTTATACTATTCTTTGATTACCTTTTTATTTTGGCTGTGGAATTGAAGCTTCCTCACAAAGCTTCTTAAATCAAGGCTACTCCTCATGTCATGAATTTGTATTGTCTAACATAATTAGTGCTGAACATATAATGTTTCATTTATACAAATTATTTTGTGTCTCATTAATCGGGTACATAGCATATTTTTTCTAGTAATTGACTACTTACTTTAATTGCTCTGTTGCACAAAGCACAATACATATTACGGTATACAACATGTGTAGCAGTGTCTACAGCCCAAGCAAAGTTATCTACGGTGACCTCATCCTTAGAAACATCTTGTTCACAAAGCCTCACGATTTTTGAATCTCCTTTGAAGTCTTTGAAACATGAACGTATGTAGAGAAACGAGCTGGACGAGTTTATTCTAAAACAATCCAATTTAGGAAAATCTTCCTTATCTCTGCTGTAATTAAAATGTAAATTTTGTGACGTGTCATTTAAATTGCCCATTTCTTCACTGTGATTATTAGTAGTTAAATGACTATTTCCATAAATGTCGTCAACATAAGCTGCAACATTCGTAAACTCTGGCAATGGGACATAATTCTCTACAATACTAGGACAACAAATACCGTAGTACTCGCATTCGGGTTTCTTGCAGCTACAATCCATGCAGTGTAAATTCTGAAAACCTATTTCAAACGATTGTTGGAAAAATCTCTTTTCTTCGCTGCATCTTACTGCGCAGTAACTTTCTTGATATACTTTAGAAGGTATTGACTTGTTCCACTTAGTATATTCATATAGAAATGTAGCTGCTTTACACAACAAAGCCTCGGCATCGTTTGGATGCAGTATTTTTGGTTGACCATACGAAAAAAAAGTAAAACAGATGACAATGTTAAGTAAACGTTGACTCCCCATTGTGAAGTCATCTAAAGAAATGGACAGGTTTCGAAGCTATGAAATTATTTTGAATGGTGCAATGAAATACTGCACTTCAGTTAATCGATATCAGAAACTGTATTCCTTAGAGGAAACAACAAAGTGAAGCGAGATGAAATCAGGAAGTTTCATAACGCTCTGCTAATTAAAAACCATAAATTCATTCTATTGCGTCAACCTTTTGTAAACTTGTTACAACCGCTGTCTCACACCTGTCCTAGGAGTAAACAATTCGAAAAAAAATAATATATACAGCCCATTTTAATGTTACAAATACACTTTTTTGTTTAGAACAGAAGAGGTCACTTTGTCAACCTGATGTGACTAATAAACATTGGTATAATTTAAAAACGTTAATTACATTTCCAAATAAGTAAATCCCGAACCTGTTGAGTGGAGTTTAGTCCCCAGTGGAAGCTTAGAAAAGAAAAAAAACGGCAGCAACCCGGGTGGAGGGCACTCGTTAACTTTGGATGGCATTCGTCTCAGTAAGAGAAGGCAAACTCTGAAATTTCTGAGATGGAGTCAGGAAGGCGATATGACATCGTGACATGAACATTTTGATAATTCATCAATTTTTTGTAACGCATAAAGAGAACATATTTTAACACATTAAAAAAAAACACAGCTGGTCACCTACTGCATCCTTGCCTATGTTCAGTCTTCTCATTGGATCAAAGCGTCAAGGCGGAGCGCTAGACGCTGATGAAATGGTCTCTCACCCTCACGTTAAACAAAATCAGCTCATGTGAAGGCTACTACTCAAGCATTTGGTCTTCTTGGCATGCGAATTGCATACAACATCAACAACAATACGATTTTTTTTTTCCGTGGGCGTCGCCTGGTTAATATCGCCTGAATTGAGGTCAATACTCTGAAAATATTGACTGGGTTATAGTGAGATCCTCCCCAAAATTAGAGATTACATTTTTTAAAGATAAATATAATGGACATTTGGAGCGCAGCTTATATTGATTTCTCGTTGAGTTTGGAACGTCTGATACAGTGCTGTCCAACCTTTTGGACTGGGAGGGCAAAAAATAAAATTTCCGCTGGCCGCATCTGATATATAAAAAAAAGAAAAGAATGTACAGATCTCTTTTTTTTTACTTATTAAAACTTGTATTTACGCCATTAATACTTCTTGCATTATGCATAACTAATCATATATCCGCATCAATATAATTAAGGGCAATAAAAACGGTTGCAATAATTTAATGATTTAAATGTTTTTTTATTATATCTTAATTTTAGGCAGTTTTCAGTCGCACCTGGCCTCATTAGATCTTTTAAATTTTCACCATTCAGAGAGATTTTAATTTTCTGGACTTCATATTAGTCTTAACATATAAAGCAGGCTCACTTTCGTAGGTACTTAAAAAGACACCGTCAGTTTTTTGTTGTGTCAGTTCCATAGTTTGAGAAATTCCTCAGGGTAGGTATGACGTCATCCAGAGTCAATTTGCCTATGCGTGCTTATTCTTAGTTTGGTTTATTAAATAAAATCGTTCAAGAATCGTTCCTACTATCTCTCTCAATTCCTCGCTGACTGAATCGCACTAACTACAAACAAACACAGCTTGTATCCTGTCTTCTTCTCATTGAACGTCTCATATTATACTGATCTCCGAATACCGAGTACTTGTCTCGAACGTCACAACAATACAGGATTGACACATACTCTTCGATACCTGACTAGACTACCTGTTAAAATAGATGGCAGGCTTAACGGTCTGCTAGCCTACCGTGGTCATTTGTCACACTTTTAGTACACCCCAACCTCCACCTCATTTACTCTGACCCAAAGACTTACCTGTCATATTATTGTCTTCGTAAATAGCGCATATGGGGGGGGGAGTGTAAACCTTGAGTTTGACCAAATAGCTATAGATCAAGTTACCTTTGGTCCCCCTATTTATCTGTCTTAATATTTAGTATTTATACCTCATACCCCATGAATACTCCCTGTACAAGCAATAGGAAAAAGGAGAAGACAGTATCAAATTTGTACGCCTCCTCATGTTCCTGAATGTTTGCTCTATTGATGTGCCTAAAATACATTACTGCTACCTCACATGCCCCCACCACTCTCTCCTCGATGTCACAACTGCTCCTGTGCTCTCACGCCCTTTCCCAGCAACACTGAATCATCGAGTGTCTTATGAAAATATTTTCAATGTCAAATGTTTCATGCTGTCACGGGTCATTTAAAATCAGTTCGATGGCCGCATGCGGCCCGCGGGCCACGGGTTGAGCTTTACTGAGTAATTTGGAAGCTTAATTGAACGTTTGGCTGCTATGTGTTTTGTGACTTCTTGTCTTTCCCTTTGTTGGTCACAGATGGAGTTTAGTTAATAAGATAAAAACCTTTCGTTGTTGCGAAAATTCTATTCCTTTTAGTGGTTTGCACTTTTGGCTGTTGACAAAACCATAATATCTTTATTTAGGACCAGTTATTTGAAGTATTTGCTCCATCTAAGTGTTAATAAGTGAATCCTTTATTAGAAAATAAAATTGTGTTAATTATAACTTTAAGGTAGTCTGAATTATTGTGAAATACAAAACAACAGAACAGCTTTTGGAATAACCCACTAACTTCCCTGCTATTGTGACACGTACTCATCTTAAACAAGGACACACCTACCCATGGGCGCCTGCAGAAAACTTTCTAGGGGGCGGGGAGCAAACAAAAATCGATTAACTGTCCAGGGGGGGGCACACAATTTTTATTAATGTTTTAATATAGTTTTAATTTACTGTAGCGTATTTGTATGGTGAACGAACGGACATGACATCAGCTTAGTTACTTTCTTTTTATTTTCTCTTTACTTTCATAGATTTTTTGTCTATTTTTGACTAAAATTTTTTTATCCAATCATTCCGGGGGGGGGGAAGTGCCTCCCCTTGCCCCCCCCCCCTGCGGGCGCCCATACTACCCTTAAGGGGATCCTCTTTTGCGCTCCTGGTAATTTCTTGTCCAAATTTCAAACCAAATAAAACAAAATGTTTTACTGATAAAAAAAAACATTTGTGTGAAAATCAGATGAAGAAGTAGGATTTCAGCAAACTAACATTATGGTAGGCTGGTTTGATAATGAATGCAGAGAGACTGTCGAAGAATCGAAGAAAGAGCAAAGCTTAAATTATCATGATACAAAGGAAATCCAAAAGAGACAAGAAAAAACATAGAAGAGAGTCAGGTGGAAAGCCACAAAAATGTGTATGAGGAAAAAAAATTGGAATGGAAAAAAATATAATTTAAAAGAAATAGAAGACTTATCAAGAGAAGGAAACATCATTGGAGTATACATGAAAATAAAATGTGAAAAGAATGTAAAGCTAGCCAGACCTCCAAGTCTGTGAGAACCAACCAGGGGGCAGAATTAATTACAGAAAATTGTAAAGTACTCGAGTGATGGGCCAAACTTGTTGAGGCCATGCTAAATACAGATGATAGATTAGAGGAAGATTATCAACCACCACATGTAGGATGAGAACTTTTATTTAACTCCCCAACTCTGAAAGAAACTACAGAATGAATCAAATTATATGAAAAACCACAATGCTCATGGAGAAGACCTCTTCACGGCAGAACTTATTAACTATTGAGGAAGAGAAATACACACTGAGACACATAAAAGTATAACTAAAATTTCGCAATAAAAGAGAAAATTCAAACAGAATGGAAAACAACACCAATAGCTCAAATTCACAAGAAAGGCTCTAAATTTAAATGCACAAACTAAAGAGGAATTTCCAAATTAAATGTTACATAAAAATATTGACAAAGCTAACTGCCAAAAGACTACAAGCTTACACTGAACAAATAGTAGGTGATTACCAGTGTGGATTCAGACAAAACAGATCAACGACTGATCAGATTTTCACCATCACATGCCTGTTATAAAATGTTACAAATACAATATCCCAGTACATCAACAAGAAAATATCTATGTGAGAATAGAAAACACACTAGACTGATACTTTTATTATTAAACAGCAAAATTAAGTTTCAGGGAGAATATTCAAGGGAATTTCATGTCTTGTATGCTTTTTAAACCAACGCCAGAGAGATTTTTAAGAAACAAACATGACACCCGAGAAGAAATAACAGGTTACTTCCTAATGGAGACCCAAGACCCACAACTAGTAGGCAATCTCTGCAATCAACCCTTTCAATTTCTTGTTTATGCTGAGGGCGTAGCATCTTTAGGTAAAAGTATTAAAGATATTTCAAAGGCTTTTATTGGATTAAAAGACGCAGCTCTACTAACGAAGAGAGGGAAGTTAACAACAACAACAACAAAATGCACGAGAACAGGCCCATCAATCTATTAAAATTATAAACCACAATTTAGATAAAAAATAAATCAAATTAAAAAGCTAAGATCATTATAAAATGAAAGAAATGAATTACTAACAGAAATGAAAGAAATGAATTACTAACAGAAATGAAAGAAATGAATTACTAACAGAAATGAAAGAAATGAATTTATAACAGAAATGAAAGAAATGAATTACTAACAGAAATAAAAGAAATGAATTACTAACAGAAATGAAAGAAATGAATTACTAACAGAAATGAAAGAAATGAATTACTAACAGAAATGAAAGAAATGAATTACTAACAGAAATGAAAGAAATGAATTACTAACAGAAATGAAAGAAATGAATTACTAACAGAAATGAAAGAAATGAATTACTAACAGAAATGAAAGAAATGAATTACTAACAGAAATGAAAGAAATGAATTACTAACAGAAATGAAAGAAATGAATTACTAACAGAAATGAAAGAAATGAATTACTAACAGAAATGAAAGAAATGAATTACTAACAGAAATGAAAGAAATGAATTACTAACAGAAATGAAAGAAATGAATTACTAACAGAAATGAAAGAAATGAATTACTAACAGAAATGAAAGAAAGATTATCAGAACAAAAAACATACTTCTGTTGTAAAAAAATACTCAAGCGTAAAATTTTTACAAGAAAAAAACAACAAATTGAGACATACACAACAGTAATCAGACCAGTTGTAACATAAGTAAGTTAAACCTAAAAGAAATACATGAGCGGTAAAGTTCTCCGGAAAATACATGGACCAAAAAAAAAAGATGAATATTGATGAAATGTACGAAACAACAAGGAATTGTATATTCTAAATCTGGATCCCACGCTAGTAAGAGAAATAAAAAAAAAAGGCCAGGCTATGCTGGGCGAGACATTTAGAAAGAATGACACATGATAGCATAATCAAGAGGTTGCCCAAATAAAACCCCAGAGGAAAACGGCTCAAAGGCAGACCTAGGCTTACGTAAATGGATGATCTGGGAAAAAAAATCTACCACAGCTGGGAATAGTTGGTCAGAGTGTAAGGAATTTGTGAGGCAGGCCAAAAACCTTACATGTCATGTGGCGCTACAGGGATGGATTGATATTATTATCATTACATAGCTATTGCCTATAATGAAAGTAACATCAAAAGTTCTAAATAACGAAATTCAAATCACGAACAAAGGTAAATACAAAGCACGAGTTCTTCTTACATTTGAATGATAGAAGAAAAAACACAATACGCATATTAACACGACTAGAGGTTTGTAATTGAGATTTAGTTTGTACGCTCTAATGGACGAAACTTTTAATGACAGACTGCGTTAAACATAAAGTTTTTGGACAATGGACGTTTATAGTGTATTAAAATCTAGGTCCATTTTTGTCTCCTTTGATCAAGAACTCAGCCAAAGAGTAATCCCCAAGAGCTCGAATCGCGGTACAAAGTCCACCATATTAAAAATGAGAAAAAAAAATCTATGATTTACCACATTTAAAAACAAACGCAACAATATAAAAACTACGTACGAGAACCAAGTCAAAGTCTTTCATCCCATTTCAACTATAAGCAACACAAGCCATATACATTAACTGGGAAAAGATGGTAGACAACATCACCCCAGAAGGTGTTTGCGAAATAGATGTGTTTTTAAATCGGTTTTAAAGGACTTCAGAGTCTGGCTGTTTCTGAGATCGACACGAAGGGCGTTCCAAACTATTGGGCCAGCAAATGCGAAAGTGCGTAAGTCTCAAGGCGAACACGCGTAATCGATATTTTGCCACTATCGAATGAGCGGAGTTGTCGTTTGGGTACATAAGGTGTCATGAGTTTCTTTGAGATAGGACATGCGCCAGGTCATGCAAGCAGCGGAAGCACAAAGTTACAACTTTGTTCTCTATGCGAGCACGGACCGGCTGCCAGTGCAGCTCTCAGAAGTGTTTTAGCATGGTCGAATTTGCGTTTGCAGTAGTCCATGCGTGATAACACGAATGCAGACATCAGCTTCTTTGATGCTTCGAATATTAGGAACGGTCTGATATGACTAATCCTGCGCAGCTCTAGAAAAATCGCCTTGAAAAGCATGTTAATGAGATTTCCAAAGTTAGTATTCTATCTAGGTAGACACCCAGGTTACGCACTGTTTGAGCAAACTCAATCCACACACCTGAGAGAGTAAATGATGTTGTGTTATTTACAGATATTTGTTTTTAGTGTTATAAAATAATCGTATGCTATAGACTTTGTATTTCATTTCGAGTTGCACGAATTTTTTTTTAATGTCTCCTCTTCGCACAAAGTAATATTAAGTTGTTACCAATAACAATTAAAAGAAAAAAACATATTACGTTCAATCGTGTATTTTAAAGGGAAAGTACTGTTAAAAAAATTAAATAACATGTTTCTAAGAAGATAAGCCAGGTCTTGTAATAATTTTAAAAAAATTAAAAATACACTTATTAGTTCATTTTCAGGGTAAGTCTCTTTTCCATGCACATACAACAGTCTACTTTATTCTGACACACAACATTATTATTTATTCATCTACTACAAGAAGCAAGTGACTTATTGTTATGGTATCCTGGTCACAGTGCATAACCCAGACAGCGTTCATCAGTTTCATTTGGCATCATGCCTCAAGTTGTTTTGTTTTTTTATTGTTACATACATGAAGGGACGCCGCAGTCTTATTGTCATTTCAGAGCTCATATTAAAAGCATCCTAAAAAAATTGGCTTATTTTCCATTTCTTATAAACAATTTGAATGCAAATGTAATCAAATTTGAAAAGTAAAAAGTCAACTCTGTGTATTTAAACAGAAGCCATGCTTTAATAAATTTACAACTTATGACAAATGTTAAAGTCTAAAAACAGGTTCGGTATGTTTTTTTTTTTTTAATTTTTAAATAAAAAGGTACAGATTAAAAGATTATTAGTCGTAATTCCTATTTCAAATCGGGATGCATAATAGATACTTTTATACAATTGAAAAATGTCACGACGTCCTATCATCGACGCGTGGTCCATCGCTTTTGAAGCTGTCAAGGTTGCAATTCAATGCTGCCAGATATGGTCGTAGACGTTACTCCATTGGCAGCCGTTTGTGAATGTGTCGTGGTGATCATGTTGAGAACCCTCTTGTTACAGATATACGACAGAAAGATAAACACGCCTTGAAGTCCATTAAGAAGAATTGATATAATCCTGGAGTACATCAAATAGTGAGAGAGATAGATTGATATAATCCTGGAGTACATCAAATAGTGAGAGAGATAGATTGATATAATCCTGGAGTACATCAAATAGTGAGAGAGATAGATTGATATAATCCTGGAGTACATCAAATAGTGAGAGAGATAGATTGATATAATCCTGGAGTACATCAAATAGTGAGAGAGATAGATTGATATAATCCTGGAGTACATCAAATAGTGAGAGAGATAGAAAAAAGAAAGAGAAAGAGAGAGAGAAAGAAAATAATTTACATTTAATTAAGTTAATGGAATATAAATCTGCGAAAAATTTTTTTTAAGTTTCATAGTCTTAATTGGGTGAATTTATATGAATTCTTATTTTAATGTCTGTCATAAAAAAAAAAGATATAAATATGTACTCCTTTAGTTTCAAAAAACGTTTTTGCTAGAGACAAAATGTTCTTCAAAGTTAAGTAAAATTGTATAAAGAAAGGAACAACAAAAGTCATGAGATCGTAATTTAGAGATCATTTGATTACTTTTAAGAATGAAGTGTTGTTTACTAATCCTAATACTAATTGTTATTGTAAATTAATTAGGCACAAACACTTTGTGTAAATCAAACAAAAGTAGGTTAAGTTTTATAAAATTCACACAGACTACATGCAAAACAAGAAAACGTTTCAGCAAAAACGAAAAAACAAACAAACAAACAAACAAAAGCAGGAAAAGTGCACTTTTCAAACATTTTTTTTTTAATTCCTCACACTTTCTTTGCGTTCTTCTGAGCTTTGATTTCGTAAAGGAGTTTTGCCCATTTTAAATCTTTTTTCCATTTTTTAAGTGATCTATAATATTATATCTTAGTGTATGTATATTATGTAATGTTAAACACTTTTACTTACATGAATGTGTTTTTTTTTTTTGTTTTTTTTTTTTTTGTGTACTGATGAAGAAAGCATTTTCCGAAAAGTTTTCAATTTATTAACGAGTAACGGTTTTGAAGCTTACCCAATATCGTTTTTTGTTAACACACATTATTTATGCCTCATTAATTTACATTTATTATATTAATTATAGTTACTATAATTACATAACATAATCCTAAATATTGATATTCACTAAGGTTATTAATTTTTTAAAATGATAATTACAATTTAAAATATCCAAATTTTAATTTTAAAATGAATATACCTTAAAGCGTCAACATCCACAGCTTCTGCAATAATGGCCACTGTCCAGAAAGCTCCTGTCATGGTCGATAACTTGACGTAGACCAACAGGTTTTCTTTGGTATGTTTGTGTACAGATAAACTTGTATGAAGTCGCCGTACTTCGTTTATGGAGAACACTGTCTTTACAAAAAATGCAATATTACAGACTATGCTGAGCGCAAGTGGCAATGTCATCGAGAAACCTGTGCAAAACGAAAATTGTTTGCTTTAAGGATTACAAAATATTTTTTTTCATATCATATTCAATATTTTTAATAACTAGCCGACTGATTTATTCAATACTAAAATGTATATGTTTTTGATTATTTGTATGATATGAAAAAGATTATTTTGTGGAAAATTTTGATAAACGTTTATTTTTTTTTTACCAACAAGTAATTCAGAGTTGAGATAGCATGTGACATGACTGTATCCAATGTGTTCTCCACCTGATGATATCACTGAGACCACTATAACAGAAACTACAATGACCGTTGGACCAATGAGAGAACAGATTATCCTTTTCATCAACTGTTTCTTTTCTTCCCGTTTGGTAGCTGGTTGACTTCTTGTAGAAGACGTGAACACATTGAACATGTGGAAGCTACAGATGAAGGTCCAAGAGAACATCCACAGCCACAGGAAGTGGGTCATGATCCCGGTCAATATACAGGTATTATCTTCATTCGGTCTTAACAAGAGAAGAAATATATTTTTTTAATCAAATTTTATTTCAAGATCTTTAATCTCAAGTTATATCTAAACGGTATTAACTTTTTTTGCTAAAATCAAAATTCGTTCAACTTTTGTAAAGATGTAAAAGAAAATATACATGCATTTTCACAAACTAAGTGCTCTTATTTTAGTAGCCCATTTATTTGTATGATTTTCGTATTCAAACAATACTAATATAGAAAAATCTTTATATAATTATACGTATCGAAGAGGATATTAACTTTAACCTAAGTTGTTCCAGCAAGTTCTATACTGCTTTATAATGTTCTACGGGGATAAATAATGGGATCTAAAAGCTTATTGAAATGTTAATTAGTTCCATTCATTTCTATAATTTCATGGGGATTTTCTCTCAACACACACGTTATAATACTATCGGGGGACGCAAACACAAAAAAGCCACTGGTAACAGGATCCCCCCCCCCCGAGGCACAGGATCCTAAATGTGTATTTAAATAAGACACTTTAATTATTTTACTTTTTGACTACAACATATTTTGCCTTGTATATATATATATATATATATATATATATATATATATATATATATATATAACCCCCGAGACACAGGATCCTAAATGTGTATTTAAATAAGACACTTTAATTATTTTACTTTTTGACTACAACATATTTTGTCTTGTATATATATATATATATATATATATATATATATATATATATATATATATATATAAAACACTGAGTCGAAATGGACCCGATTTCGCAATTTCTTCGAGGAAAAAAGTTTATCTTGAGCACAGATCGAAGTTCCCGGAGGTTGTTATTATCTTTTAGTAAACCTACCGACCAAATAGCCAGATGAATAAAACTTTAAAGAAGGAATATTGTAATGAATTCAACCTACCTGTGAGCTGTTATGATGAGTGATGTCTGCGCAAACAGTAAACTCAGACACAAGCAGATTTTATTTTGTCCTGCTGTGTTTTGTAGAACAGGTAACCACATGTAGGTCAATATAGTTAAAGTAAGACCGATCATGGAGCATCCAAGACTTGTCATGGTCACAATGTACTGTGCAAGATTGATATCACTGAGTCTGTATTCAGTCCTTGAATTTCTGTAAGCTTCTTCCATCTCATTCAATTTTCTGTCTAGGACTTCATGACAGACATTAAGATTTCCTTCTTCATCTAATTCAATCATGTTAAGTTCTGTGATAGTAGAAATGTTGACTTTTGTAACGTTAAAATCTACAGTCACTGTTATCTCAGGGGGTAATGTTGTAAAGTCAACTGTTATGTTGTAACGGGATGGTCTGAAGGAGATGTAACCACAGAAGAGGAGACGTGTGACTGATACGAACTTTGTTACATTGACTCCACAGAGATTTTCTGTGTAATCTTTTGAAATATAATTGTACGTTTTGCTATGTAATTTATGCTCCATTGAGCTACCATTCCAGTCAACAATGTTAGCATTCATCGCCATTACTGAAGATGTGAAGAGGAAGATCCATTCTCTATCTAATTTGAACACACCACTGACATCTATTAAACTAGCGATGAGCGTCTTCTCATAATCGTCTCTTGTAACTTTCTTGAACGCTATCAGTTTACTCTCTACTAAAATAAGAAGCCTGAAGTTTGCTGAAGAGCTGGGAGCATTGGTTATGTTTTCTATAATGCATTCAATCTTGATGTGCTGTGCGTCACTGTACTTGATAAGGGTTTGTTTTACCTAAGAAAAAGTTTTAAGCAACAAAAAGCATCCATCATTTTAAAAAAAAAACACAAAAGGTTACTTAAAAAAAAAAAAAAATTCACTACATTTTTGTTGACAAATCACTTATCTAAGATTGAAAAACAAATATTGTATATGTTGTATAATTTTTGTTTTGTTTTAAAGTGTGACCTAGTTTACAACAGAAAAATTTAGCTTAGAATTAAAAACGCTATTTTTAGTAAATGAAATTCTTACCATCACGATCAAGTTATTCATATTTCCTTGAAGTGCATGCCAGGTGTTTAAGTGGGCTAATGTTAAATCATTCTGATAGCGTTGTCGGAACAACGAGAAATTCAAACTGTAATGAAGTCCTTCTATGTTGGAAAAGGCACTGACGCAACTTCCGTTAGTCAATAACTTTCCAGGGGAGCAGTCCAATGGTAAACATCTATTCTGTGTTTTGAAAATATGTAATAATTTATATTGGTACCTCGCAAAGTCTTCTTAAACTGTTTTTAAAAAATGACAATTTTGTTTTTCAAATATTTATTTATTTTGAAATAATTACGCATCTGAAGTTAATGTCACACAAATTTGAAAAATAAAAGTGAAGTTCGATACTTTTGTAGCCAAAGCTACAAATTCTTTCTCATAATTTTATTATCACTAATTTAATTCTCTGTGTTTTTCTGTATTCTGTCTTTTTCTTGTTTGTCTATGGCCATTTGCATTAAAACTCTTTTCAAAATATTTTTTTAAACGAACAAAACTTTTTGAATCACATTCGATAAAATTTCTACAGGAGCTATCTGGACAAGTCAATGCAAAGGTCTAGAAAACAAGGAACTTGTTTAGAATGAATTTTAACGTGATTGATGCTTTTGTGAATGGTCAATTAAAATAGAATTTATTAATTAGTCTCACAAATGTTAGACGGGCGAAAACCTGTGGAAATTTCAATTTAACTTTCAACGAATGTCACGTAGGGTTTCATGTGCATCGACGCTTTATCTTTTAGACTTTTTTTGGTTTAATTTGTACTTTACTTTATTTAAGCTAAGAAAATGTATTATTGTAAAACTTTTTAAAATGTTCTACCAAGCTGTTGTTTTAAATATGATAAAAATTAGCACATTTAAAAAAAAAACAAAAAAAAAAAAAAACATTAAGGTAATGAGTGAAACTTAATATGGGGGGAAATCTGAAAAATAAATGAATGCAAGCAAACAACGACCACATTTAGATTTTTTTTGGTTTAATTTGTAATTTACTTTATTTAAGCTAAAAAAATTTATTATTGTAAAAATTTTTAAAATGTTCTACCAAGCTGTTTTTTTAAAAATGAAAAAAATTAGCAAATTTAAAAAAAAAACAAAAAAAAAAAAAAAACATTAAGGTAATGAGTGAAACTTAATATGGGGGGAAATCTGAAAAATAAATGAATGCAAGCAAACAACGACCACGAGGGAAGGAAGGATTCATCGGTAAAAAAAAAAAGCAACAGTAAAAAACCATAAATTTTAAGTCAGTTGGAGAGTAAAAAGATCCATCAGTTGTAACTAAGACCCAAACGTTTCCGACAATATCGTCAGCTAGATCCTGCTCTTCAGACGTGTGTTACTGGTAAGTACACTTTCCGCTCTAAGCTCCTATAGTGTTGAATGTTATATGTACGATTTTTGGTGCCTGCAAGGTACACTATACGTCCGAAATCTGCATCAGGCTAAGGTGGAAAGTCAAATAAACGTCAACATCTACTGTTTAAGCAACACATAATAATACATCTGTTTAAACTGGTCTGTAGGATTCCCTGGTAAAAGTAATACACATGAACACTTTTGACTCGAGATTCTATAAAAGATTCATCCATCACTGCGTTTGAAAAAATAAAGCATTGCAATACCAACAAGTATAGGTCACGCTTTAAAGATCTTACCCCTCATGAACCAATCGATCATCTGAGGCAATAGGTCGAGCATTATCTTGGGTTATGCACAAAAAAAAATGCAGTCTGAACCCACAATGGACGCTATCTTGACATGTTTTTCTTGGCAGGACTAGACAAAACCCAACTCTGATGGATCGTGAAGTTGACCACCTTGAAGTTTGGATAGGATGGGGTGGAAATCATGCTTCCTTGCTTATTCTTCACGTCGTAATATCTCAATTCACAGCAATAGTAGTAACGCACATTTACATATTTTCAGAATGATTGATAATTTATGGTTATCAACATGTTGGGGCAGTTTGTCAATATCACCAGCTTTTTCAAATAACTCTGATACTACTTACGTCAGGTGATGACCACTGTGCATCGGAACAATTGGCGTATATGAAAAGGGTTTCCTGGCTTAATTTTTTTGACATTAATGATGAACTTTTGCCAAAATTTATAAGCAGAGTGAATGGAAGGCTAGCTGTAATAAATTCATCGGCTGTGCAACTTGATGACTCAAGCTTGAAAAGAGGGTAGCTGTTCTGAAGAAAGATTATATATTTTATTTTCAGATTAAATTATATATATTAATTGCATTAAAAGGTTTAAATTACTATACGATAACGAAATATTTTGTTTTCTTTTTTTTTTTTTAAATTAAACATATTATCTATTAAATCAAAACGGTATATTCGTTTGACACTTTTTAATATAAATTCAACTAAAAGGAAAAACATCACATTTATTAAATAATGAAACGTGGAAAAAAATGAAAAAAAGAATCAGTACATCTTTTTCACTAAAAAAAAAGAGAAGAGACGAAATGGATGGAGCTGGGGTGAAACTTCTGTGGACCAGTAGCTGCAACGTCTGATTGACGTCAACAATGTTGACATTTTTCTAAACAAAACGTAGATAATTTTTGTTTGGAATTGCAAGGGTCATTTTTCTAAACCCGTTAAAACAGTGACTGCTAGAAAGGACTGCATGAAGTTACTGTCTAAACTGACTGTTTGAAGTGACTGTCTGAACATCAAAGGAATTTTTGTATCTGATTTCGAAAATTTGAAGAAAAATGTTACTTTATGGAACATAGGAAACATTAAAAGGACATCTTTAGCTCTACCGAGTCAGTAGGACATCTTTAACACTACCGAGTCAGTAGGACGTCCTTAACACTAACGAGTCAGTAGGACATCTTTAATAATACCGAGTCAGTAGGACGTCCTTAACGCTACCGAGTTAGTAGGATATCCTTAACACTACCGAGTCTGTAGGACGTCCTTAACACTACCGAGTCAATAGGACATCTTTAACACTACCGAGTCAGTAGGACATCCTTAACACTACCGAGTCAGTAGGACATCCTTAACGCTACCGAGTCAGTAGGACATCTTTAACACTACCGAGTCAGTGAGACGTCCTTAACACTACCGAGTCAGTAGGACATCCTTAACGCTACCGAGTCAGTAGGACATCTTTAACACTACCGAGTCAGTAGGACATCTTTAACGCTACCGAGTCAGTAGGACGTCCTTAACACTACTGAGTCAGTAGGACATCCTTAACGCTAACGAGTCAGTAGGACATCTTTAACACTACCGAGTCAGTAGGACATCTTTAACACTACCTAGTCAGTAGGACATCTTTAACACTACCGAGTCAGTAGGACATCTTTAACGCTACCCAGTCAGTAGAACGTCCTTAACACTACTGAGTCAGTATGACATCCTTAACGCTACCGAGTCAGTAGGACATCTTTAACACTACCGAGTCAGTAGGACATCTTTAACACTACCGAGTCAGTAGGACGTCCTTAACACTACCGAGTCAGTAGGACATCCTTAACGCTACCGATTCAGTAGGGAATCCTTAACTCTACCGATCCAATAGCTGATATCATTAAAAAAAAAATATCCAGAAAAATTAACTGTGCTGTGAATTGAAGAAGCTAATATTGAATACACAACTTGTAAATAATCTAAATGAAAAAGAAAGTGAAATCTTCTCTGGACTGACGCTCCGCGTGTCAAAAATAATTCCCGTGAGACATTGCAAGACTGATAAAATGCATCCATCCAGTCAGTTTTTTTTTAAAATACTGATTTTGAGCTACTTGACCGTAGACCCCTATGGACCCACACAGCACACGTTATGTACGCCCCTTAACTATGTGATCGTTCTAATACACTATGTTTTTTTAAAAAGCAGATAAAGTAGAGCTTTATGTCAAATGCATGCACCTAACAAAAAGTGCACCAACAAACTTCATTTCCTAGATTGATTAAAAGCGCACCGTTCTGAAAAAAGGATTATTAAAAATGAATGAACCAAAAAATAACTTAACTTGAATGTTCCTCAATGCCATTCAATATGAAAATTTAAAAAAAAAATTATAATAATTTACTATTTACCCTCTAAATTTTACGATTTTATGATTTTTTAGATAACATCTTTTGGGATAATGGAGCTATGACCAAACTTTCAAGGAACTATTTATAGATGAGGAGGAATGATCATGTCAAAATTGGTTGATATCCATTGTTTTTTTTTCTTTTGATTAATCGACCCCTCTACAAATACACGAACATAGTCACACTAGGATTTGTATAATGAATATCAAAAATGACAAATGTTTACTTCAAAAGCGTGTTAGCATGTCTAATGATCTGTGGACTTACCATATTACAAACAGCACAGAATATATTTTTATAGGTTTTATTATTATCCATGGTGTTCATCCTGTAAGTTGTGTGATTCAATTCTTGACACGCTCTAGCAATATCTTCATCGTAATGCCATTCAGGTGGTGCACTGTCACAGCTTGACACGGGAACATTGCTTGTAATACAATTTTAATGTTATGGATATTTGATTATTTAAAAAAAAATTATGGCTTACATTTTCACTTTACAATCATTATATAAAATTGATCAGTCGTTTATGCAATCTAAACTTTGTCAATTCCAATCTTTTGTACTGGAGTTCAATCCCCAGAAAACATATAGACAAGCAAAACATTCACTAGAGCCCCCCGGCAGAGCACTCTCTTACCTTCAAAGGCAAATCATCTAAGAGAAGGAGAAATCTAAATTCAAACCCTGGAGATGGAGTTCCGTTGGCGGTATGACATGGTCAAAGCGTTAAATTCCGTCTAGTCTCTTCGAAGTAGAACGGATAAAGAGCACAGTGAAACACTGAAGACACACAGCTGGACATCTACCGCATCCTGGTCTATTTGAAGTTGTCTTGGCGTTAAGACACTAACTCTTGCCATTGGATCAGATAAGCAAGGACAGAAAGAGACAAAAGGTTCTACTGAGGCCGCAAATTGCTTTGTCGGTATCCGCCAACACTTACTGGCTAGACATGTGCAGCCCTATACAACAAGATTCCGACAACGGGGATGCAAGGAGCATGTACGAGGGCATCAAAAGGGCACTAGGTCTACACATTTAAAAAATATCACCACTCAAGTCAAAGACGGGTCACACTATCCAGATAAAAACGATAAACTCCAGCGTTGGGTAGAGCATTATCTTGAACTATAAGCAGAAATGAATGTAGTCACTGTGACCTGTTGAGTAAAAGTTCCGTCTTGTCAATAATAGATGAACTAGATCAAGAGACAACTATGCAGGATCTCGAAAAAGCAATTGAATACTTTGCTGATGGGGAGGCTTTAGAGATTGACAGAATTCAACCCAAAGTCCTCAAAAATGGAAAGACTATACTGCTTCAGCCCTTACATGAGCTTCTCTGTCTGTGCTGGGAAACAGATCACATTTCCCAGGATAAGAGATATGCAAACATCGTAACATTGTACAATAATAAAGGGGACCAAAATGGTTGTAATAGCTACCAAGGAATTTCTCTCCTTGGCTTTATTTGGAAAGACTTTTGCGGAAGAGATGAACATGAGGATCGCAAAAGCAGCAGGACCTATGACTAAACCATATTAGCGGTTTGGAATAATTTCAATCTAACTGAATAAAAAACAGAAGTGTTTATCAGGTATGTGTGCAATCTTGAGTGGAAACTCGACAGCTTCCATCAAAGATGTCTGCATCGCATTTTATGCATTCGATTGCAGGACAAGGGGGCTAACACAGAGGTCTTGGAACGTGCAAATATGTTTAGTATATTCTCCTTTCTCAGCAAGAGGCACCTTCGTTGGTTAGGCCATGAACGAAGAAAGGGGAAGAGCCATATTCCAAAGATGCTGCTGTATGGAGAGTTGACAGAAGGAACGATACTTAGTGGACGGCCACGGCTGAGATTTATTGACGTTTGCAAAAGTAGCATGAGGGAAGCCAACATTGATATCAACAATTGGGAGATCATTGCCGAACAACGTTCCATCTGGCGAATAGCAGTGTAGGAAGGGGTAAAAAAGGCGGAACATGCGCGAAACGAAGCCCTTGCAACAAAAAGAGCAATAGAGAAGGCCAAATATAACCATGAATCAATATTCTCCTGCGAGAAATGTAGTCGAAATTGTCACTCCAGGATTGGCTTGGTGAGCCACTCGTCTAAGTGTAGGACTACGTTGCTACCCCATCTTCTCGCGAAGACGGAAGGATGCCATATATAATGCACTTGAACCAAAAATTGTGGTTGCATAAAGATAAAGTTTAGTTTGAAAAAGAAACAAAAAGACAGAGGAATATCTGTTTTCTTGGTTGACTTTTTTCTTTTAAATCTATATTTTTAATCATTTTTTTTATCAATATACTTTTTGATGCGATGTGGGCTGTTAATTAAGATTTTGTGAATTAAGTATTTTTATATACTTTTTATAACAGACAGTCAAATATTTAAACGTTTATCTATGTAATTTTGTAGAAGCATTACTATTCTTAATAAACTAATTTTTTCATGAAAATGAATCCAGAATACAATCTTTTTAACAAAAAACATGTAAGAAACAGAAAAGCTGTGTTAAAACATAAAATTGGTAAAAAAAATTGATATCATCGATAACAATGTTTATAATTACATAAAATTTGTTTAGTGTTTCCAAAACGGCCATATAGTTTACTGATTTACTACGTACATATTAAACGATAGGGCGTCATCATTACGTCAATGTCCTGTACAGAAGTTGTTGTTTTTAATGCGTGTTTTAATAATATTTTAATCATAACGACACAAATCCCAATAGAATATCTTTTTTTTTTTTTTTTAAATTTGAGCAATGGAAAGCAATGAAATGCTAGGCGAATAATAAATGAGTTTTAAACAAAGACTGGAGCGTAGCTAGTGTAAGACGGGGTACCAGGTTTGTCATTTCTAAGACCGGAAAATATCCCATCGCTGTACGTAATGTTACTATTTTTATACATTACTATCTTAATGAGATTGGCCAGACTGTGTGCCCGGATGTTCCGCCATGAAATGGCGCACCCTGGTAAAATACTTTTACAACAAGCCTACAACTGAAAGCGGTTGTCCAGAGGCTGCTAGAGCATTACAGAAGATTGAGCGGTTGGGTGAGCTGATTTGCTGTCAAGATGATGATTCTCAACGCAACAAATGTTAACTTGCAATTGAAAGAAGAAAAAAAAAAAGGTATACAATGGTCGTCCGTGCAACGCATGATAGAACGAGATCGACTACTTAACATGTACAAGCTTTCTTTTTGGGAGGACGCTCAGCGAAAACTGCACGTTTATTCGTTTACAACGCAGTCAGTGGGTATTTGATTGTTTGTTTTTTTAATAAGAGACGTGTAAGAAGCATTTTGTTTTCAGGCCCCCCCCCCAAAAAAAAAAAGACCTTCCCCATTGCGACGCCAGTTAGCTATGAAAATGCTCGTGTCTATTCCGTTGAAACAAAGGGAATGGCAATTTGCAAAAAAAAAGAAGGAGACTTTTACAAGATTGTGAACATTCCAGCCACCGGTATCATGGTTTCAATTGGTCTGTTTTTTTTATCGGGGTTAACTATATCTATGTGTTCGTTGATCCACGAGCCAAGGTTAACAATGAATATTATTTGCAACATGTCCTTTGGCGAGGTTCGCTGCCTGCCATTCGAGCGTTATGTGGTCGCCGAAACTGAAAATTGCAGAAGGCCAGAGCGTGACCTCACACAGTCAGAAGCACAATAAATTATCTTCATGTTGCCTTGATCGAGCCGAACATAGAGCCACCGCTCAGTCATGATTCAAACCCACTCGATTTTTTCAATGGGATGCATTGTAAGAAAAAAGACTGCCATAGCGTGAAAATGTACCAAATCTGAGCATCACACATTGGCAATTTTCGAGAACTACAGAAATTGTGGCCAACGCTTTCAAAAACGCGATGGGGGGGGGGGGGGGGGGGGCGTGGTTCATTGATTAGTGTAATATTTATCTTACATTAAATTTAAATGATGAAAAATTAAATAAAATCAATTATATTACACAATCCTCTGCTTCGGGAAGGTTTCCTTTTTTGGTGGGTGGAGGGTTGGGTAGGGGGTGTTCCATTTTATTTTTGACTCAGGGTAAACCGGGCAAATACTAGATTTCTTTCCCCAATCACAAAATTGAAGATTACAATTAATGTTAATATACATTAAAACTTAACTTACGTATACAAGGCTGTGTTGCACGAAAAGACGTGGTTTTCATTGGGGTTTTCCTTTTTAACAGTACAGCATCTTTCTGAAGAACCCAACATTGTTCTGAGCATCTCGTCTTTATCAGTGATGTGGTAGACAGACATGTAATCTCTGCAGTAAGTTTGAACAGCCAATTGCTGGGGCTTAAAATGAATATGTGTAACATTAAATATTGAAGAAGAGCTTTTATAGTCAATTAACACAATGAAAAAATTAATAGTTCTATAAGGCGGTGCGTCAAAAGTGTAAATTAAGTCATTAACTACATCAACAAATGCGTAGCTTGACATCAAATGAAAAATTAAGTTCGTCTTTTTGATTTGAAAATCTTACATATTTTATATCATATTAAAATGTGAAAACCTCAACATTTTAATTTTTAAATCCATTTTCAATGCTTTAATTTCTCATTTATTTGGTGCACGTGTTTTCAATTATTTAATTGCGACCTTTATTTGTTCAAAAAAACTTAATTTTTTTCTTTCTTTCTGCTTGTTATTTTAAACGATTATAATTTTTTTTCTTAATGAAAGCAAATGTTCTTGCCACATGCTTTAAGTCAAATGATCAATGGATTGTAAAATAATTTAATATGCGCTAGACTTGTGTGATACATATGTAGCATTAGACGGCTTTTGGGACAAAGATTTTGTTAACAGAAATCTAGCACACATCAGATCGAGAATCCGTGTGGTTTTTATTCTTTTTTAGATGTTGACAGGCCGTTCATATTTCTTTACTGGTTTCAACATTGAATTAAACAGTATACTTTACTTCTGTAATCAGAATGGTGGTTAGTTCACTGTATTTTATAAGCATTAACTTACCTTAATGGCTCTGTTACACGCAGCGCAGTATATGTTACGGTATACAACATGTGTTGCAATGTCTACAGCCCAAGCAAAGTAATCTACGGTGATCTCATCGTGTGGAACATCTTGTTCACAAAACCTGATGATTTTTTCATCTCCTTTAAAGTCATTGAAACATGATCTAATGTAGAGGAAAGTGTTTAATGCTTCTATATGAGCACAATCTAATTTAGAGAAACCTACAATATTACGACTGTAGTTATAGGGTTGTGGATATACACTGTAATTCAAGTTCCTGTTTCCTTTATTCATCCATTGATTAATGCCATATATGTCTTCAATGTCAGATGATGCATTGTCAAACTCTGGCAGGGGGACATAACCCTCTTCAATATCAGGGCAACAAATCCCGTAGTGCTCGCATTCGGGTTTCTTGCAGCTACAGTCCAAGCAGTATAAACTTTGAGATCTTCTGTCAAACGATCTTAAGGCAACTCTCTTTCCTTCCCTGCATCTTACAGCACAGTAACTTTCTTGATATAATTCAGCTGATAGTGACTTATTCCACTTAGTATACTCCTGGGATTTTCCTTCAAAAATACACCAATAATTTCTTAATGAATCTGATGATTTAATACCCTCATCAGTAGTCACCAGTATAAAGTAGCCTACAAAGTTCAGTACACAGAAATTTTTCATTGTGCCCCTACGTTTTATTCGATGTATATAAACTGCGATCTGTCGGCCATTCAGCACCAATTAACTCATTCCAACACGTCAATAAGGGCTGTTGTTTTTTTGTTTTGTGTTCTTATTTTTATTAATCCCGGACGACGAGTTTATGTTGCAACTTGAATACGACAACGAACAATTCATGTTACCATCCAAAGCTGTGGAGTGGAGTCTTATGATGCTGCAGCTACTATGGACGTTTGAAATATTAAAAAGGAAATCATGGGAATTAGTAAATGCTTGTTACTGTTGTCTTTCTTTGTCAGATAGAATAGTGGTTGCTTAAATAATGACAATGGAAAAAAAGATGCAGATTTGAAATAAATCATACAATTAATTTGGGCAGGCACAATGTCATATATTCTGAAAAATATTTTAGTTGCATTTTAAATAATATTATTAATTATTTAACTCCCCATTTAATATTCGCAATTTCTTCAAAAATATAATTAATAAAAAATTAGACAAAATTTTTCATATCCAATTGTTGTAATAACATTAAATCGTGTCTGTATTTATTGTATGCTAAATTATAGAGACGATTTGTAGCAGGGACTGTGAATTATGCACGGAGGAGAAGAGGGTTACGTAGGAATATGTAAAGGGTGGAGATGCTTGGGTGTTGGTGAAAACGATAATTAAGTTCTTAGACTGAGTTTGATACTCTTGAAATGTTTTGTGTAGAAGAAGGGTATTGGACCGGACAATTAAACGAAGAATTTGCTTGGGAGAGGACATGCTTTAAGTATACAGACGCCTTTCCCCCACTTTGATTAGCAACTTCTAATTAAGTTCCCCTTTAAAACGCATGTAAATCAATTTGACACTGATCAGGGCTTTTTATCCGCTAGAACGCACTGAATATAATTATATATCTTGTTGTTCATCAGTCGGAGGTCGACCATGACCACTTTAATCATCAGAGTTTGTGCTGGTTCTGTCTGTGGGGGCGCAAATTGCTAATGATGTCAATTCTGCCACGAAATTCTCTTGTGCAGTAGGTGCAGGGGAATGATGGCACATCTCCGGGAGCAGAGCCAGACCGGGCCTTCCTTGCATGTTTCTTGCGCTCTGCAGCCGCTGTTGAACCAACTTCCTGTTGCATGGAGCTCCCATGCAAAGCAGAACGCAATGAAGTTCGATCCTTTGCCTGTTCCTCCCACGTGTCTGGGTTTATGTTGAACGCTTTCGGTGAGACTTTTATTTTGTCTTTAAAGCATTTTTTCTATCCGCTAGCTGACAATTTTCCTGGTTCAAGCTCACCAGAGAAAATTATTTTGGGAAGACGGTCATCTGACATTCTCACAACATGTTATCAAGATTGTGAAGATGCTGGGGAGACCTGCACGTGTGAACACCTTAGTGTCTGGGGCCATGTTCTGCCATTTTATATTGAGGATTCTTCTGAGTCTTATTGTATGAAAGTGGTTCAGCATTATTCCATGTCGTTGGTAGACCGTACACGTTTCACGGGCATAGAGAAGCGTAGGGAGAACACTCGCCTGATGTACCTTCAGTTTAGTTTGAGTGTTGATACCTCTCCTGGTCCATACGTTCTTAGTCAATCTCCCATAGGTTGCACTTGCTCTCTCAATACGGAGGTTGACCTCGCTGCGACGAGGTCAACCTCCGTTGTGCTTTCGAACAGTGGGCTGCGGAGATAAGAAAAGCATTTCACAATCTTAAGTCTTTCGCCGTATACTTGGATGGTGGGCTCAACATGAGGGCTTCGAGGAGCTGGTAGATATATGACCTCAGTTTTTAGTGTGTTAATGGTGAGCCCGAAGTTTGTGCAGGCATGAGAAAAGCTTGTGACGCAGCGTTGCATATTCTCTTCTGATACAGCGTTTAGGGCACAGTCGCCTGCATACAGGAGGTCCCTGATGGTGTCTGTCAGGACCTTCGTTTTGGCATGTAGCCTCTTGGGGTTGAATAGATTACCATCAGTTCGGTATCTGAGGCCAATTCTAGCGTTTCCCTGTCCGAAGGCATCAGTCAGCATTGCGGAAAACATGAGGCTGAAAAGTGTTGGGGAAAGTACACAGCCTTGTTTCACGCCGTTTTTTACAGAGAATGGTTTTGACGTCTCTCCATTATCCCGAACTCTAGCCTGCATACCTTCATGGAATTGTCGAAACCACTGACGTGAACTTTCTGGGGCATCCATATTTGGCCATGATCTTTCAAAGTCCATCCCTACTGACTGTGTCGAAAGCTTTGGTCAGGTCTACAAAGGTAGAGAAGAGGTAAACATTTTGTTCCCTGCACTTTTCCTGTAGCTTTCTGTCCGCAAACACCATGTCGATGGTTCCTTGTTCCTTCCGGAAGCCACATTGATTTTCTGGCAGTAAACCGTTTTCAAGATGCCTGTTAAGACGATTTAGAAGGATTCTGGCTAACACCTTGCCTGCAATTGAGAGCAGCGATATGCCATGGTGGTTGTCGCATGATTGACGGTTTCCTTTACGCTTGTACAGTTGAACAATAGATGGATCTTTGAAGTCCTGTAGAATGATCTCTTTACTGCCACATAAGTATGATCAGCTGGTGAAGCCTTTCAGACAGAGCTGTCCCCCCTTCTTTGTATACTTCAGACGGGATTGAGTCATCATCACCTGATGATTTGCGGCTTGGCATATTATATATCTATATGTTTACTAGCTGATATGCCCGACTTTCCCCGAGATTACATTGTTACTGCTGTGACTTAACAGCACTGCTTGAGGATATTGGTCCATAAATAGAAATATTTATCTCTTTTGGGAGGTGCAGTTAAGCTCCAAACGTTGTATCATTAATATCGTTTCATGAATTTTGAAGATGTTGGCGTTTGTATTATTTTATTGCAGCCCTAGCAGCAATATACTACTTTTTTTAAAGTCCCTTATTTATAATGCGTAAGTCTGTTCAAGACGTTTCTATGTGAACAGGCTATATAAACGCCTAGAAAGATTGAGCGAAAGATCAGGCGAGAGATTTTTTAGCACTATTACCATAGAGATTTTTATATACGAGACATAGATTTGTTTACTAGGATTTTGATGTGTGTTTGTAGATTCCTTTTCATCAATGCAGCTTTTTACAACATTGTATAGTCTACAAAATTGTACCGGTACAAGCCAATCAGTGCACTGTACGTCAATATCTTTTTATTTTATTTATTTCTGATTTTGTAATTTATTAATGACCTAATAACTTTTTTAAATTGTGATTAGCCCTGGTTTGAGTATCGTATTCTTTGTTATTGTATTTAACCTATGGTATCGTCTTTTGTTGTGTATTGTTTTAGAACGAGCCATATACTTTAAAAAGAGATTAATTTCTCCACACATATAAAAGTACATAACAAGCTCTATCAAAACCTTTTAGATAAATATTAAGTGAAACTTTAAAAGTTGATACATTAAATTTGATTGAAAAATGGCGTAGAGAATTGGACTTCCTATTCTTAAAATATAGGGCTTAAAATATTGGGACTTAGCAAATGCCAAGTTATCATTTAAAGCGGTACCTCCAAATAATCCTTTAAATAAAGAGTCAATGTGATTTTCAAAATATTCTTATTAACATAGTTTAATTGTGCCTGAGTTATAGCCTTTTTAATTTCTAAATATTGAGGAAAGTGATTCAAAATGGTAGTGAAATTTCATTACCTACTCTAAGAAAGAGATAAACAAAGACGTCAAGCCCACCATTGTGTACCTCAGGATAATGACGTGCTATCATGTATATTAACATATCATGATATATCATGTATATCATGTATATAATGCAGCCCCTGGGTGCAGAGATCAGGCAGTTTGACATGTTGTATCACATGTTCGCGGACGATACACAACTTCATCAATCCGTGATCACTTCTCAGTTCCCTCAGCTGCTCAGTATTACACAGAAGACTATGGAGTCGGTAAAGCACTGGATGACCATTGACAAGCTCAAATTAAATGATGATAAGACTGAGCTGCTCCCCATTGCGACCGCTCAGAAGCAGAAATCTGCACATAACACGACATCCATTACTCTCTCAGGTGTGCGTATTGAGTTAGCTCAAACAGTGCGGTACCTGGGTGTCTACCTAGATAGAAGACTAACTTTTGAAAGTCATATTAACATGCTATGCAGGGCGATTTTTCTGGAGCTGCGCAGGATTAGTCAAATCAGGCCCTTCCTAACAATTGATACAACACAGAGGCTGATGTCTGCATTTGTGCTATCACGCATGGACTATTGCAATGCTCTCATGGTGGGTCTTCCAGCTACGCTCCTGGATAAAATTCAAATAGCACAGAATAATGCGGCTCGCATAGTTCTCCGATCCTATCTGAAAGAGCTGCTGACGCCTTATGTACCCAGTAGAGAGCTCCGCTCATCCGATAGTGGCAAACTCTCGACACCACGTGTTTGCCTTGAGACTTACGGAAAGCGCACTTTCGCATTTGCTGGTTCAACAATTTGGAACGCCCTTCCTGTCGATCTTAGAAACAACCAGACACTGGAGTCCTTTAAAACAGATCTAAAGACACATCTATTTCGCAAATACCTTCTGGGATGATTGTCTACCTTATTTTCCATGTGTTGCTGTGTTGCTCCGGGTTGAAATGGCTAGAAAGACTTTGATATTGTATGCTTGTAATTAGTTTTTTTAGTGTTGTGTTTGTTTTAAATGTGGTGAATTATAGATATGTTTTTTGTTGATTTTGTACCGCGCTTCGAGCCTTTGGGGATGAAGCGTGTTTTTTTAAATGAACTTTATTATTATTATATAGATCAATGAATATAGAAGCCCTCATAGAATATGCGAAATACTGTGTTGAGAGAGCGGTTGCCTACTGTTATACTTTGACGCACGACAATTTATGTTATTATCTGGGTATATTTTAGAGGCTTCTATACGTATCATATACCACCAGATACTACCATATACCACCATATACTACCATATACTAAGATATACTAACATATACTAACATATACTACCATATTATGTGATATTTAAACGGTAGTGTTAATTTTCCAAACCTGGGCTCTGAAAAAAAAAAAAGCCTCGAGAGAAAAATTGTCACCTGCGAGATGATATATATTTGAGGCGATTTCCTTCGAATCAAGAAAGTACCACATTCTGAACTAGGAAATTAGCCAAATTTTTGGTGCCATCCCAATCAGCCAGTTCATGGTTCAAAAACAAATTGGTTAAGACACCTAGTCAAAATTCCTGTCAAATAACCTGCATTGCAAGCGTACAATGGCAGGGACTCTGTTCACGGACAATTAACGAAACAAATCTGGCTGCAAATTCAATGTTTACGTATATTATTATTTTTTATTCGAAAATTTAGTAGTTTCTTTAGAGAATTTTTTGACTACGTGTTCGCATATAACATTTTATTATTTTTTTTTTCCAAATACGAACCCCAGCATAGCCGAGAATGACATAATATATATATATATATAAGAAGTATATATCAATGAAAATGTATGAAATGCATTTAGATGTATTGCAGCATGAGTAAAAGTTGATCATCTGATCAGTATGCGCATTAATTATAAATACATATATATGTACATCGATTGCTTGTTGTGTACATGTAAAATAAGGTGCTGGGTGGCTGAGCGGTCTTAACTGAGCAAATCTCAAGTTGGTGGTGTGGAGCTCAACTCGAGCCAGAGCCCAGTCAAGCAAAAACACCACCAGCACGTCAACCTTGGAGAGCAACCCATCTAAGAGAAGGAAACTCTGAAATCAAAACCTGGAGGTGAAGTAAAAGTAATGACATGGGGCTGGTTAAGTCAAAGTAATGACATGCTGACGGTTAAGTCAAAGTAATGACATGCTGACGGTTAAGTCAAAGTGATGACATGCTGCTGGTTAAGTCAAAGTAATGACATGCTGCTGGTTAAGTCAAAGTAATGACATGCTGACGGTGAAGTGTTTACTCGAGATCAAAATAGCTCATGCGGCCAAAAGAGTAGGCCACCCACTCACCTGCCCAGATTTTTAAGTAAAATGTTTTGCCCTGACTAACACGGTCTTTAAAGATAATAACATTCTTGAATGCTCTATTGTAAATTTAAATTATTTTAAGATTAAAATAGAGTTTTATGAATATGAGTCTTCAGTGTAATAGTTATTTAGGTTAAAGCTATATAATTTATAAATTATAGAGTACTTTAAAAAATCTTTAAAGTAACTAACCAGGTCGGTAAAACTCTGAATCCAGGGGAAAAAACAAATTAAAAAAATTAAATGGAATAGTGCAAAAGTAAAAAATGAACTTATCTTGAGTTGTGTCCGAGAGAAAAAAATGAAAAGCGATTGTGAGCTCTGTGTATGTAAGGAAATATATATTTAGCAAAGAAAAAGAAAAGAAACACGTTGATTAGTTGTAATTAAGAAATGGTGTTGATATAGAATCAGAAGACATTAGATCCATACCATGTGATGTCTGCATCCCAAAGGTGTGTATCAGTTTATTCTCCAAACTCACCTTACCTAAGGTATTCCCTGGGAGAAACGGTTTTATGGGGGTTGGGCGCTTAATGTCTACAAAGATTAATTTCAGGAATATATTTTAAAAACAACAAGATTTTATTTATGTCGAGTTTATTCTCAAAACTCACCTTTTCTGAGGTGTAGTGTAAGGTATTCCCTGGGAGAAACAGTTTTAGGGACCCTCAATTTCTACAAATATTAATTTCAGGAATGTATATTTAAAAAGAAAGGTATTTTTTATTGAAACAAATTATGTAGCCATTCCCCACCCCCCACCCCCCAGGCTGTATTTTTTTTCAAATAAGAGTACGAAATGATTGACTATTAAAAAGGCATATAACAATGTTATCTTGCAACCTGAAGTCCTAAACAAGAAGACACCACTGAGCAGGGTTTCTTTCGGACAAAACTCGGGGGGGGGGGGGGCAGTGCCCCCGCCGGGGAAAGTCAAGTGCCTCCGGGAGAAAAATTTTGTACAACAGTATAATGAATATATACTTTTTTAAATTAAGAACTACAAAAAAATTGTTATTTTCATTATTTGTAACCGAATACAATTAGTGGAATCTATGACATATCGATATATTTCATGATCCGTAGATATTAGAACAATCTTGCTAAAGGCTTACAGCCGGTGTCTTAAAATCTGCGTGCGATTTGCGGATATTTTCGGCGCGCTACGGGACAGCAAAGTTTAGTGTTAATGCGGCCCACACGTTTTCCCCATTTTCATATCTATAATGTGACCCTCCCCGAAATTTTCAGTCGAATCTCACCGACTAGTCTAATTCTGATTTTTGTTATAATTGTATAGGATATTAAACGTTTATTATAATGGTAAAAATCGTTTTAAATCGGACTAAATGTTCTTATTTAATAGCATTTTATAAGACAAACATGGCCAAAGTGCGGATTTAAGAAAAGTTTTAAAAAGCGAGTTAATGGGTAATACACAACCATAATTGTGTAAATAGTTGCAATCAGACACAACAGTATCAAATAATCCCTATTAAAATTGCCACTAGTGTTTGCGAGTGATAGAAATTCCGAGCCTGTCAGCTAGATCACTTTCAAAATAGGGTTTAGTGAAAAAGGCCTTTTCTACGATAAAAAATCAATATTTATTCTCCCTACAATAGCATCTTCATTTGCATCAATAGTTCATAAATATGACCTGCTCCTGCCTACTGTTAGCACGCAATTTAACATTTAAAGCCTTAATGGAGAAGGATGGTGTAGTTGTTCCTGAACTAAGTGATCCCAAATGGCTCATGGACTTCGCTTTTCTTGTTGACATTACACCGGAGTTGAATGTACTCAACTAGAAGTTACAAGACAAAAGGTAGTTTTTCAGTGTTACCCGTGATAATTTGAGAGCATTCTGCACAAAACTTGTGTTATGTTTCTTAGAGAAACCTCTACCAATTCACAACATGCAATTTACTCATGGACTCGGGTACATCATTTAGTAGTAATTATAGGTCAATTCAAAGCTACAGGAAGAATTTGATCGCATGCCTTTGGACTTCAAAAAACACAGTGCAACTTTGCAACATTTTGCTGACTCTTTCTTCTTTAATGTGTAAGATGCCCGACGTACATTTTGTTTGGTTTTTTTGCGCTTCAAGTGGAGCTGATTTATTTTCAATGCAATCCTAAGTTCAGGGAGGTGAATGCAAAATAAAAAAGCTTGGACAATTTATGATAGCATTGCCCTCCACTTTCCCTGAGATTGCCAGGTTGTTCAAGCGGATTATGTGCATTTTTTGGAGTAACTATCAAAGTCAATGTTCAGGATAAAATGTACTGATGATGATCTTCAAGCTATACTGAGGGTCTCAGTTGCTGCCTCACTGAAGCAAAGTGTTGCTCAGCTATGTTAGAGAAACAAATTGAGTCTGTCTGGCAACAAGGAGTAGGAGGAAGTAAGTGATGCCTAGTTCTTGAGAACCCTTAATGTATTTATTTGTTATTAATAAAGGTTGAGCAAATTGTAACAGTTGTACTTTATTGAATTTGTAATCGCTTTTTTGTGTGGAATACTTGATGTGGCCAAGTCTCATTCAGTCTCATTCAGACTCTACCTCCTGCGGCCCCATGGAGGTTTGAGTTTGAGACCCCTGGTCTGGACTATTCCCAACTTGTCTATTGTTGCTGAAAATCGTTTGGCATCTTTACCTTTGATAATATTTATGAGAATGAATAATGATAAATCAAAAAAAAAAGTGTCATAAATATTAAAATTCCCTATATTTAAAAAAAAAATTGTTTGTTTGTTTACAAAACTATTTACCTTGCCTAAATGCAATTGAATTTTTAAGTCATCTTAAAACTTCTTAGAAACTCTAAGAACGTAAGCTAAAAACTTAAGTCGTACTAACAGTCTATGAAAAGGTTAAAATGGAAAGCGAGCTTAGCCTTTCGGAAAGTCTGATTGGATTAGTTGTCTTGCTACAGAATCATGTTCTTGAGCTCTTCTCACAAAATCACTTCAGGGCGTTAGGAGAAACAAAGATATGAAAGGATGGATGCCCTCACATGAAAGGATGGATGCCCTCATATGAAAGGATGGATGCCCTCACATGAAAGGATGGATGCCCTCACATGAAAGGATGGATGCCCTCACATGAAAGGATGGATGCTCTCATATGAAAGGATGGATGCCCTCACATGAAAGGATGGATGCCCTCATATGAAAGGATGGATGCCCTCACATGAAAGGATGGATGCCCTCACATGAAAGGATGGATGCTCTCATATGAAAGGATGGATGCCCTCACATGAAAGGATGGATGCTCTCATATGAAAGGATGGATGCCCTCATATGAAAGTATGGATGCCCTCACATGAAAGGATGGATGCCCTCACATGAAAGGATGGATGCCCTCACATGAAAGGATGGATGCCCTCATATGATTCCTACCTACGGGAGTGTACTTTCCTACCTACGGGAGTGTACAAAGGATGGATGCCCTCACATGAAAGGATGGATGCCCTCACATGAAAGGATGGATGCCCTCACATGAAAGGATGGATGCCCTCATATGAAAGGATGGATGCCCTCACATGAAAGGATGGATGCTCTCACATGAAAGGATGGATGCCCTCACATGAAAGGATGGATGCCCTCACATGAAATGATGGATGCCCTCACATGAAAGGATGGATGCCCTCATATGAAAGGATGGATGCCCTCATATGAAAGGATGTATGCTCTCACATGAAAGGATGGATGCCCTCACATGAAAGGATGGATGCCCTCATATGAAAGGATGGATGCCCTCATATGAAAGGATGGATGCCCTCATATGAAAGGATGGATGCCCTCACATGAAAGGATGGATGCCCTCACATGAAAGGATGGATGCCCTCACATGATTCCTACCTACGGGAGTATACTTTCCTACCTACGGGAGTCATGAAAGGATGGATGCCCTCACATGAAAGGATGGATGCCCTCACATGAAAGGATGGATGCCCTCATATGAAAGGATGGATGCCCTCATATGAAAGGATGGATGCCCTCATATGCTTTCCTCACTCACACATCCACGGCTTTGAAACTTAATCAAAGTATTGGATAGCGTTCGAACTTATCAGAATAATGAACGTGTATGTTAATTTAATGTGGGAAGTGTGAGCAAGGAAATTTATAATTTCAAACATAATATCAAATTGTTTAATCATAATATCGTCAATTGTTTTATATTTTATTTAGAGAGTGCATGGGTTAGGGTTAGGAGAGTTTTGAGAAGTTGGAAGTGAGAAATGATGGTGTTAAGATGTGTGCAACTGATATAACGCTGTGCATTTATAGATTGATCAGAATGTGGTGGGCAAGTGGACTCAGAAACGGAACTTATATTCCTGAGGGGTGATGTCTCCCCTGTGAAAGAGGCACTCTACAGCCGAAATATTGAAATGCCGGTTTAATAATATTAGCCCAAAATGACAGTATGGTTTTCAGAAGACTTGTAAAGGCGAATTAAAAAAGGGAAAGGTATTTTGTAATCAGAAAAGAGGGGTGCTACTTTCGTTTTGTCGACAGAAACAATGTGCATTTCGTGTGAGTCTGTGTATAATAACACTTCAGAGGCAAGAGAACTAGCCATACCCGTTAGTGTGTTAACATCGTCAGCCATCCTCAAACTGATGGATAGTCCAACATAAATAATAGAACAGACGTTAATTACTGTATACGAGGTTACGCTTGCGTTGGGGAGAGGACTCTATTTCTAAAGGTTTCATGTGTGACCTTATCTTTGTTACTTAGAGGACGCGGCGCTGGTTTACTGATACAACCCTCGGGTATGATAATTAACCTTTAACAAGTAAAATATACTTTGTATATTATCTTGTTTTTATGAAGAAAAAAAAGAGAAACGGTGAAAGATGTATGATTGCAGTCCCACATAAGTCTGCGTGAAAGTAATCTCGAGGCTGTCATTGGATAATCTCAAAGTTGATTCATGGGTATTTTATGGCAAGGGATGAACGAAGGAGTTTCAAATGACATTTTTTTAGATTTAATGTAAGAAGTGAACGTGGTTAGCATCAGAAGATCGACGAAATGTGGGCGGTATAGATAAGAACACTAGTTAGTATTGTTATTAGCAAGCCAAGAGGAATGCTAAAGTAGCTTTCATATGGGACAAACTAACTACAGGTATATACATAATAATACATATGTAAGAACCATACTAAGGAGACACAACTGATACAAAGAAAGGAAGATGTATATATCAATAGTAGAGGTGAACAAACAAAATGAACTCAAGAGTCAACTCGTCGAAGACCGCATGGCATTACACATCTAATTACATTTCAGAGTGTATGTATGCATGTATGTCCTGTATGCGCTCCTATACCATGCATCCGATTGTTACAAAACTTCGGTGTGTCGTTGTCCGCTCGCCCGCGAATTATTCTGATTTATTGCGATCATTTTACAATATTCCATTTGTAGCCGGGGATCCTAAATTCATTTACTTTTCTTATATGAGATATGTCAATTTAATGTCCGCATGCGTTGCTATACAGTCTGATTGCGATAAGACTTTGGTGATTTATTTTGCGGACGCCCGCAGAGGTTTCTGAATTAGTACAGCCACTTTAAAATATTCCACTTTGGACCGCGGGTGGGGGGGGGGGGGGCAAAAATTCTTTTTTT
>CAXITT010000036.1:195541-318735 GCA_964033795.1 Lymnaea stagnalis
TATACAAATACAAATAGTGACATTTCTCTTTATATATATATATATATATATATATATATATATATATATATACACGTCTGTATACCCGATGTGGCCCAGGAATTTGAATTAGGACCCAATCCTGGTCTGATCCCCGATCCCATTGGGACCCGGCTCCCATTCTCTCACCGATGTCGGCGTGGTCCCGTTTCCCGGTGTGATCCCGATCCCGGTGGATCCACTCAAGCTTAGGATCCCGATCACGGTGGGATCCCGTTTTCTTATGGGATCCTGATCCCGTTTGGATAAAGATTATGATGGGATCCCGGCCCATTTGGGATCCCATATCTAAAATGTTTCAGTGGTACTGAGAGAATAATAAACTCCCGGGCAGTATAGAAATGAATAGAACTAACTAATATTTCAATAATCCCTTAGATCCTACTATATATCCTCTTGTAACAATTTAGAACTTTCTGGAATATTCTAGATAAAATTTAATAAACTGCTCGAAACATGTGTAATTAAATTTTTCTAATAATTTTCCGAAAACGATAAAATCTTCAACAAATGCCATAATATAATCCTTTTTCTTTTAAGTTAGTCAAGGGGCCCCGGGGGGCCCATTCCATAACTGTACCGATTTAGTTATGTTTGAGATGGGAGGCCCTATAAATATAAAACGGTTAAATAATAGTTTAAATTTAAAATTTGTCCCATTAAAATCTACTGAAATATGCCATAGAAATAGCTTTTTTAAAATTATCGAACTTTCTAAAAAATTCTAGAATGGATATTATTAGTTTAAAATCCACCGATATTTCAATACGAACAAAGAAGTGTATTGCTACAACCCTAGGATTATATCCATAAATTCACATGGAAAATATAGTGTTGTCTGTGTAAGCCTATTGGTTTTTATAAGACTTATATTAGAAAAAAAAAAGGAAACGGGGCCCCCGGCCCCAGAGGAATGGATATTATGAGTTCATTACACCTCGGTATTTTAATATGGATAATAAAGTGTGTGTGTGTACTAAGTTTGGTCAATATCCATCTACTCATATAGGAATATTTGTTGTTAATTTTATTTATATAGCTCATGTAAGGAGAAACGGCATTACTTTATATTGGTATAAACGATCTGGAGTAAAAAAAAAAAAGCAGAGATTTCTTTTGCTCTGTCAGATAGAGGAACCTCCCAATAACCTACTAGTAGGTCTATCTTGGTTACATATTTGGCATCGCCTACTCGATCTATAAGATCGTCTATCCTTGGAATCGGAAAGGAATCATACTTTGTAACTGCATTCACTTTCCTGAAGTCAGTGCAAAACTTGTAAATTTTCTCAGGCTTTGGGACTCAAATACATGGTGAACTCCAGTTACTAGAGCTTGGTTCAATAATTTCATTTTCCAGCATGTATTTTATTTCAGACAGGATTATTTCAAGTTTTTCCGGGTTGACCCTATAGGGGTGTTGCTTGACTGGAACTGCATTGCCAATATCAAAATCATGTACTGTAATGTTGGTTTTATTAGGCACATCAGGGAAGAGTAAAACGAAATCTGCAATAACAGACTTAAAAACATCCTTCTCTAATAATGACAAATGTCCTAGTTTCTTATCCTAGTTGACCAGTACTTCTGTATTTTTAAGTTTGTAATTCCCAACTTTTTCTGGGACACTATCAAAGGTTTCAGTAACATATCTTTAAGTTGAAATTGTGTTAACAATAGCTTCTGAGGATAGACAATGATCATCACATTTTCTATTAATATATTCTTTTAACATATTAATGTGACATGTGTGCACTTGTGGCGATGTATTGATGTCAAAACAAAAATTAGCAAAGGTAGCGTCAGCTTTGGAAAAAAACTATTTTTTTTTTCTTTTTCTTTACGAAATATACCACTTTGTTTTTTAAAAAAAATATTTCTCAAAGGTTTATGTGATTTATAGAACATTAAAAGAACTTTATACAGAACTGCAAACTCATATTTAGCTTGGGCTAGATTTAAGAATGAACAAAATATGTTGATGACGAGGTGAGAATCCCTGGTGACTTTAGTTACCGTACCTTATTGATGAAAGTAGTCCAGACGTGAATGAGAAAACATTTTTTTAAAGTGAATTCTGGCTTTAGTGGAGATATCCATTTAATATATTATTTTTAAACTTTTACCCCGCTTCAAGTTAAAAAAAATATTGATATTGTATTACAAGCATCCAAACAATTAAAAACCATTTTCTTTGCATCAGCCTGAAGGATCTACTAAATTTTTAAATGTACGATAGTTGAACTAAATAATTAAAATTATTCATGTAGAAAACAAGTTAATAAGCAAGTAACTAGTTTTAAAATTTTCGCGTAGTTTGCGGACAAAGGATTTCATAGCAAGTAAAAACAAGACTTTCATGGAGCTTCAACAGAAATGCCATTTTATTAGAAGAAACTTGCACAATTGCCAGTCACTTTATCACGGAGTCCTTAATTATTAAACTCAAGTTTATTAATAAACAATATATCTATATGTTTTAATTAAGTTTTGTTTTGGCTGATTCCTCTTTCAGTGTTATGTACAGTGAATGGGTTTTCAAATTAAATCGATTTAATCAATAGTTGGCTATTGTGTTGATCAATACAGGGCCTAAAACATAGAAAAAGGATACAATGGCTAGTGATACAAGCAATATTCAATATCATGATTTTAAGATAAAAGTTTATAGAAAAACACAATATCAAATAGCACAGCAAGTAGAGAGATACAATCACCAAAAGATACGCATATTAATTTGCACACAAACATAAATAGTTACGATTTTGTTAGTGAAATTTCGTCTCTTAAATGTCGTGGAGAAATGGCTAAAATCTCTCTCGTTTGCGATACTTATTTATAGAACGATAATTTACCCCCACCCCCCCCCCCAACCCGAGAGAATTTCTAGAATTCACGTCACCTGATAATATTCTCTAGAAGAAATTAGAACGGTATAGGAACCTAGACAACCTTTACCCAATCAAAGGAGGAGTTATTAAAAAGGTATTGGCGCAACACAGGGGAGGTAGACGCTAGAGCTATACGTTAAAGTAAAATTAGGTCAAGAAGTAGGCTATTCAGTTACAGCCATTAAACAAATCAATGCATTAATGTTAATTAAATTTATCGCAGCATTTCATATTATTTAAGTTAAATGCTCGAAAGCAGAACTATTATCTGAACTATCCATCGAATTTATGATAAGATGATCTATGGTAACCCCTGGGGACATAGGCCGTGGTAGCGTACGCCGAATGTCACTTTTGTATTGGGTATGCTCAACATAAAAAGAAGGTCAAATGTAACCCAGCTTTATTGACCTTAACGTTGTAGCGTCAATTTCTTTAAGGTCCACTCTTATACAAAAACACATGTAAATGAAAAGCATACCTACAGTACAGTCCATTAACTTTAAATCCATAAATACGGCTAGAATTCCATAAGTAGGTATACAGTTAGAAAACACAATCTTCAAGATATGAACATTTTAATAGCAATGCAATATATTTTGTATTTGGCTTTTACCCTTTGAATCACAACAATAAATGGCACAATTGAGTAATATCACAACAAATAGGTAACATGAAATATTTCAAATACAACAAGTCAAAAATACATGTCGTTGTTTTGTCGTTGTGTCCGCTTGTCACGAGGAGGTGTCACGGGCATCTTTGGCAATCTCCAGACAGTTTGAGATTGGTAGGACTCACTAGACGATCTTTATGTAGTTAGAGATTGGTAGGTTTTAGTAGGCGATCTTCATGTAGTTAAAAAAAAAACAACAAAAAATGTTTAAGTTGCAGAATTGTTGGATGTTCTCTCCTTAGGTCCATTCCACTACATTTTATCTCAATTTTAATTCAGCTCTGTAATGCTTGTGATTGGTGTAGGAGCAATGTGAGTGGACATTGTGTGTGAATCATTCATTGTGAACAAGTTGAAGATCCTCTTGTTGCAGATGTACGACAGAAAGATGAAAACACCTTGAAATCCGTTGAGCAAGGTGGAGACAATCCTTGAATAATTTAGAAAGAGACAGAATCGTTATTTGGTACATGAAAAATTATATTAAAAATTCTTAAGAATACATAAAAAAAAGAAAAAGAAAATAATCAATATTTAAATATAATGTTTAAAAATGGATTAAAATGTTCTTATTTCCAGTTAAACTTTGTAAAAATATATTTTCCTATCATTTAATTAAGTATCTAGTTGCCATTAAAAGAAAATTAACTCTTATTTTTAAGTTTCAATTTTTATAAAAAATATTTAGTATTGAAAATGGCAAAATAATGTATTCGATGATTTCTTTTTTTAAAACCAGCATTTTTAAATATTTTATAAACAACTCATATAAACACAGAACTATCTATCCATGTTTTCCAACCTTTTCTATTCTCTGAACCCACTTCGTGATGTGGAAATAATAACTTCTAATATAGCTATTGAATGGAAAAAATAAAATTCTACTGTATCTATTGTATGGAGAAAAAAATAGATTTCGACTTCATCTTTGAAATAAAAATAAAATAGACTTTACTGTAGCTATTTATTTGAAATGACAGACTTTTACTGTATACACTGGATTGAAATACTTTACTTCCACTGTATCTATCTAATTCAAATGATAGACTTTAACAATAGAATTCTCTTCAACTACACTTCCGCAGTATACTGATCATCACGGCCTTCAAAACTGCACTCAAAAGACATCTCTTTAAACTCTACCATGCCGACTGATTCCCCCCTCTGACCGATATACGATGCTTTTCACGTAAATAGTTCTGGAATGTGTTGAGTCAATGTACATTTGTTTTGTTTTATTTAATTAATGCATGTTAATTTTTAAGTTCATGGTCATGTTTGTTAAATTGTATATACAGCGTGTTGAGCCCAGCCCTAGGCTCGGGTGGCGCACTATATAAAACCACTAATAATAAAGAAATAATAATAACTAAAATTCTATTTTATATATTACATTGAAATAATAAACTGCAACCTTATCTAATGAACGAAAATAATAGACTTTTAGTTTATATAATTACCGGAATTTCCATGGTCATGTTTGTTAAATTTTATATACAGCGTGTTGAGCCAGCACTAGGCTCGGGTGGCGCACTATATAAAACCACTAATAATAAAGAAATAATAATAACTAAAATTCTATTTTATATATTACATTGAAATAATAAACTGCAACCTTATCTAATGAACGAAAATAATAGACTTTTAGTTTATATAATTACCGGAATTTCCATGGTCATGTTTGTTAAATTTTATATACAGCGTGTTGAGCCAGCACTAGGCTCGGGTGGCGCACTATATAAAACCACTAATAATAAAGAAATAATAATAACTAAAATTCTATTTTATATATTACATTGAAATAATAAACTGCAACCTTATCTAATGAACGAAAATAATAGACTTTTAGTTTATATAATTACCGGAAACAATAGACTTCTATTATATCTATTGAATTGAAAATGAAAACTACAGCTCGTTTTATAGTGCAAAAGAGAAATGTAAAAAAAAAAAAATAATAATAATAAAAAATTTTAAACTTAAATGTCGTAACTTAAAAAGCAATGTTTGTTTTCTGTTTTTGTAATGTGTTGTTTTTTTTCCTTGGATCCACCGAAATGCTGCTGGGGCTGCGAGCAGAACGTTTATGGAAATTCTGTTAAACTTCTTCATCCCTAACAATTTAAAGTAGTTTACTTGAGGGTTAAACTTCTAATCACCTTAAAGTGTCAACATCCGTCGCCTCTGCTACGATAGCCATTGTCCAGGAAACTCCTGTCATCGATGATAACTTGACGTAGACAATCAGGTCTTGCTGTGTATCTACTCGTGTGACCTGGCTAGTTTGAAGTCGACGTACTTTGTTTATCGAGAAAACGGTTCTTACAAAAAATGTGATATTGCAGGCTAGGCTTAGTGCAACAGGAAATATCATGGAGCAACCTGTATAAATAAAGTATATATTTTAGTATTTAAAATATGATTCCCATGTATACAAAATAAATGTTGCAACATTTTTATATGATACTTATATTTGACATTTATATATAAATATAAAAGTGAAAAAAAAATGTTGATTTGTTTCTTTGTTTGGTCCGCACAGTTTTTATATGGAAAGATGGAATTGGAAAAAAACTTGGAACATTCATCCATCATTATACGGAAGCAATTACTGGGTCTTTCAAAACTTCTTATAATATTCCGTTTGGGGCCGAGTGCCCTAAATTCGTTTTTCCTTTTATAAGAATATACATGAAATAACCAACAAATAATCCCACATCTTGGCAAAACTTAGTACACATTAAGTTGAATATCCTTTTTCAAATACCGAAGGCCCAACTTCATTTTTCCTTACAAAAGCTTGATAAATATCAAAACGTTTAGACAACACTATTTGGTAGCGATACCCTTCATAGTTCCAATGGAAATATCAATTGATTTAAAATTAATCATATCACAATCATTCAGGGCCGGTCTAGAATTTTCCAGAAAGTCCAATGATTTAAAAAGACTAGATCTATGCCATTTTCAAATCAATTTTAATGGGACAAAATTGTAATTTTAATGGGACAAAATTGTAATTTTAACTCAATTATTTTTCTAAATGATTTTTATAGGGCCAACTTTCTTAAGCGGAACCTATGGAATGGGCCCCCTACGGGGCCTCTGATTTCTCTTAAATGTGCTATAAGAACAGTAGAGCATTAAGTTGTGGAATCATTCTTATTTCACTATCATCACGTAGAAAAATTATGTTCACTCGTTCCTAGGAGGTGATTAAATTTCTTCTATTTTTTTTCCAGAAATATATATTAATATAGGGGAATATCCCATGGGATCTAAAGACTTATTTTGGTTTTAGTTAAGTTCTTTTCATCTCTATACTTTTCAAGGGATTTTCTCACTGAGTTATTTTTATATAGGGGATCCCACCTGTACCAGGATTACAGTAGGGTCAAGGTCCCACCTGGACAAGGATCTCAGAAGAGTCAAGATCCCAGCTGGACAAGGATCATAGTTTGGTCAAGATCCCACCTGGATCGGTATTCCAGCAGGGTCAAGATCCCACCTGAACCTGAATCCCAGCAGGGTCAAGATCCCACCTGGATCGAGATCCTATCAAGAGATGGGATGCCATTTGAAAAAAGAATACCGTCTGGATGGCGAGCTGGGTGACAGGGAAAGGGATCCAATCTGGAAATTGGATCCCATTTAGATATGGGATCCTTATCCAAACTGCACCCCATCAATATACCATCAGTATCCCAAAGTGGTTATTTTGCCATTGGAACTGGGAACCAATCGAGTTCGGGATCTTATCGGGGTCAAGATCCCATCGGGATTTAATTTGTGATTGGGATCATATTAAGTTCGGCGTTTGGTTCCCATAAGATCAGCAACCCATCGGGATCGGGATCTCAATTACAGAATCGGAAATGGCATTACAACAGGGAAAGGATCCACGGGGGGATCGACTTGGGAATGAGAAATGAGATCTCTGTGTCTTTTATTTTATAAATGTATTTTTACAGGCCACTTACATTCGATGTTAGCTAAAAGGCCATAGAAACTGTGGGGGTTTTTCCGGATGCGATCTTGGGCCAAGCCGTGTATATTAGCAAGTATATTATGCATTAAAAATATAAAAAAATATGATTTATTTATACCTATGAGTAATGTAGAGTTGAGATAACAGGTGACATGACTGTAGCCAATATGTCCTCCACGTGATAATATCACTGATACCACTATAACAGAAACTACAATGGCAGTGGGACCAATGAGAGAGCAGATGATCCTTTTCATCAACTGTTTCTTTTCTTCCCGTTTGGTGGCCGGTTGCCTTCTTGTAGATGACCTGAACACATTGAACATGTGGAAGCTACAGATGAAGGTCCAAGAGAACATCCACAGCCAAAGGAAGTGGGTCATGATGCCGGTCAGTTTACAGATAATATCGTCTCTTGGTCTAAACAAAAAGATAAACAGGCTCTATATGCATGGATTAAGTCCTTTAAAAACTAAATCGGTGTTTTCCAACTTGGGTCGTACGCCAACACAGGGGTCAATTTGATTGCATTGGGTTGGAGGGGCTGTTCGAAAATGAGCTATCAACTATTATTGATCTTTTATTTTAAAATGAAAACGTTTGTCTCAAGTTAAAATAATTGTTCTTTAAAAGTATTGTCAAAATACGTTGATTTGTAATAGTCTGCGTTTGCAAAAAAAACTATTATTAGAACGGCCGCTGTTTTATATATATATATGTTTAACGTAGTAAAACGTATGGATTTTTAAAGTTACAGTTAGAGCTACTTTAAAGCACTTTTCGGCACTAGTGTAGTGAGTAGTCTGCTTTTCACTACAACACTTAGTTCGTTTGAGCCATAACAACTGTCTGATGGTAGGAACACTTTGAAATCTACATCACCATGTAGCAGATGCCTTACTCTTTCCTGTGGGGCGACGAAATTTTGTTTGAAATTTGAAGGATTCACACGTGCTATCCAGAATGCCAATACTGTGTTGGAAAACTGATCTTTCCGGACTTAAAACTTACGTATTTTATACTTATATAAATCAGCCATGATTCCTATTAGATTAAAACTTGTACATTTATTTTCCGATTGCTGTAAGTTACGCCTTTTCCTTTATTACTCACATTTGTAGAGAAAAATATTTATGTTACTAAATTACATTTAAGTATCACAAGCTTTGGAGTCGTCCCATTTTTCTTCGTATAATGTTTGATCAGTCTCTAGCTACGTATTGTTTTGAGTCCGAGCCATCGTTTTACAAAGGTTTAATCTGTATTACCATAGCCGTGTGCAGCAGGTGCATTTTCTTTTCTTTGTGAAAAGAAGCTGTACGAATATTTAATAATAGGGAAAATAAGAAAATATTAAATGGTAACTATTATATTTTTTAAATATTTTTTTGATTCCTATTATTTTCCCCCTTGGTAAAATGTTCTGTCAGCCTCACAGTGAAAAAAAAAAACAAGCAAAAAAAAAAAAAATGTAAGTATTCGGAGGATTATTTGACATTTTTGTTCATAGCCCTCGTACATTATGAATGGTCAACTTTTTGTTATTTATATTATATTTTTTAAATATTTTTTTGATTCCTATTATTTTCCCCCTTGGTAAAATGTTTTGTAAGCATAACAGTGAAAAAAAAAAACAAGCAAAAAAAAAAAAATGTAAGTATTCGGAGGATTATTTGACATTTTTGTTCATAGCCCTCGTACATTATGAATGGTCAACTTTTTGTTATTTATGCATACGATGCTAGTCCAACGAATCAAAGTAACGAAGTCCTCTGGAGGTGCATTGAAGTCCATACATAGTGCTCAATAGTAGTTACTTCAGAGGTTATATATAATTTTGAGAAAAAGACAAGTCTCTGTTTACTGCTTACACGACGTACGTCAATCCAAAACTTGAGGCTAGTTATGAAATGTAGCTACTCAAAGCTAAATCTGGGGTAATTATGCTATAAATCATACTGAATTGAATAAAACCATGCATATCAGACTTTCTTAAAACAGTTCTGGAATAAACATTTCAAAGACGTGAAAGCTTTACCACTCGGTAACAATATTGTTAGGAAAAGAATGCATGACCTCCATCGGTTAGCGGAGTAAGAGATGAACTGGGACATGGAATTTCATCCCGTCAAGTGTCAGACACTGTTAGTCTCCCCAAGCAGAACACCTTTACACCGCCCTTACGAATTAGATGACCATACTGTTGAGCCAGTTACCTCCTTAAGGTACCTCGTTGCTACCATTCATAGAGATGTCCACTGGGATGAGCACATTAACAATGTGCGCAATCGGGCAAACAAGACCCTAGGGTTCCTGAGGCGAAATCTGAAGATCGGCAATTCAAGCGTGAAAGAACAGGCCGATAAAGCTTTTTTTCCGCCGCTTTTAGAGTACTCATCTTCAGTCTGAGACCCAATCAACCAGAAGAGAATCGACAGGTTAGAGGCGGTCCAGCGACGGAGGGCAAGCTTTGCCCTGAATCACTAGAGAACCACCTTGTAGTAGTTACATCACACAGTATTTGTTATCTCTATTCATTGAGTTTTTTTTTTATGTTTCATTTGAATTTGTGATCTCTCATTGTTTTTTTTTTTTAAATTCTCTCATTGTATTTGTTTTCTCTCACTGTAGTTATTATCTCTATTGTATTTACTATCTCTCATTGTATTTGTTATATGTCATTGTACTTGTTAAATCTCATTCTATTTTAAAATAATTGAATAATGAATAATAAATTAAATAAATAATTAAAATATTTTAGAAAAATCGTTCATTTTGTACTTGAATTTTTTTTTCTAGACTATACATTTTGAAAATTTGCTCACCATGTTTCGTTAAAAATTTCGTCTTCCTAAACCTAAAATTTAGTTCTCATTCACCAATGAATAATGAAAAGTATGTATATATTGCATTGGAGGAGGAGGGGGGGGGTAATTTTTTTTTTTTGAAAGGCGCGTGGGGCATGGCACAGAAAAATTTGGAAAACACTGATCTAAATAATAGCAGTACAATTGCAAAGTTGACAAAAATTTATTACAATTTGGAAAATGTGTTTTTAAAGAATAGGTTATTAAATGATAAATTACATGATTGAAATTTGTTATAACATGGTGTTAAATTTTAAAATAATATACATCTATATGTGATTATGAGTAATTTATTTTAAATAGATAGATCGTTAGATGATAGATGGATGGATGGATGGATGGTTGGACGGATGGATGGATGGACGGATGGACGGACGGATGGACGGATGAATGGATGGATGGATGGATGGATGGATGGATGGATGGATGGATGGATGGATGGACGGATGGGTGGATGGATGGATGGTTGGACGGATGGATGGATGGATGGACGGACGGATGGATGTACGGACGGACGGATGGACGGATGGATAGATGGATGGATGGATGGATGGATGGATGGATGGATGGATGGATGGATAGATGGATAGATGGATAGATGGATAGATAGATAGATAGAACCTTAACCTAAACTGACCTGTGAGCTATGATGACGAGAGATGTCTGGGCCAGAAGAAGACTCAGGCACAACAAAATGTTATTATTTCCTGCAGTATTTTGTAGAATAGGTAACCACAAGTAGGCGAACATAGTTAAAACAAGACAGATGACGGAACATCCAAGACTTGTCATGGTCACAATGTACTGTGCAAGATTGACGTCCCTGAGGCTGTATTTAATATTTGACCTTTTATAAACTTCTTCCATAGTCTGTAACTTTCTGTCCAGGACTTCATGACAGACATTAAGATTTCCTTCTTCATCTACTTCAATCATGTTAAGTTCAGAATAAGTAGATATGTTCACTTTGGTAACGTTTAAATCTACAGTGACTGTTATCTTGGGTGGTAAACTTGTATGGTCAATTGTTATGTTGTAATGGGATGGTATGAAGGAGATGTACCTACAAAAGAGGTGACGTGTAACTGATATGGACTTGGTCAAATCTAAACGACAACGACGTACTGTGCCATTAAGTGAAAGTGAAATTATTGTTATTCTTTTTAATTCCGCTACAACTTCGCTTTGGCTCCAGAAAAAATCAATTGTAAAATGTATATTCCATTGTTCATGTAATTTGAAATTACCACCCTCATCTATAAGACTTCCCAGTAGTTGTTTTTCGTAGTCATCTCTTTTTACATATTTCAGTGCTGTAAGAAAACTGTCTACCCAAATAATAGGTTTTAACAAATCCAAAGTACTGGTGGACTTGATTTGAGTTCTGTTGTCTGCAAAATATCCTATCTGAATAGAATGGGCGCTAGTGTCGTTCATAAGAGTTGCTTGTACCTGCACAAAAAATATGATTTTTAACCATAACTTATTATCAAATTTAGATATTTTTATTTCATTCCTTTGTTAAATTTAACTAAAAATCAAAGAAGTTGATTTATAAATAAATTAAATTATAATAGTAAAGAAGTGGTCAAATTTAATAAAGAAGAAAATGTGTTAAAAACTAAACAGGATACTTTTTATTGTTCACCTTACCTTTATCATAATGTCGTTCATTGTCTTCAGGGAGTCTGGTGTCAATTTATTCCGATAATTTCGACTGAACAGCCAGAAGCGTACTCTGTATCGTAGACCATCGATGTTTGTGAAAGCACTACTGCAACGTTCGTTAAATAAAATCTTTCCAGGTGAGCAAACCAATGGTAGGCATCTAGTCTGTGTATAACATTGGCTATTGCTTAGACTAAATCAATGGCATGCATATATTATGTGTGTGTAAATAGCTACAAGCTAGATCAAACCAATAGTATGTATTTGTTCTGTTTATACATAAAGTTATAGGTTATGCTATACAATAAGGAAATATTTTTTTTAAAATAATGATCTACTCAAAAATTAAATACTGTGGGAACACTATCGCAGCTTCAGTTTATATCTAAATATTTTCATTTAAAATCCGACATTTCAATTTCCTAAGTATTTGGAAAATAAACAACTGCAATAAGGCATTAAACATGATCATGACAGAGTAGAGAGGAACAGTTTTCATTGCATTACTTTATTTTACACACTGGAATTTGTAACGGAGATTATAAACTAACAGAGCACGTTTACTGTAGTGGTGTACCCGTATCTGATGACAACCAGGACGAGAAGTAAAAGTGTGCCTTAATCAAGCTGGAAGACGTATGTTTTCATATAAATAAGTATTATTCAAACAGATGACTGTTTCTTATTTCATTACTAGTGATCTGACTTTAAAAAAAAAAAAGTGTAGGGGGAAAGGGGGAGAATAAAGGGGATACAAACTGATTCCATCCAACAATATGTCTGTCGTCCTTAAAACTACTGACCAAAGAATATCTCTAGGGCCGAGTCAATCAGTGCAAAAATTCTACAGCTGTTTTGCAAGTGATTCTTAGTCATTTTTGTAGTATGCCATCGAGCTCACTTCAACGGGACAGCTTAAAAAGTAAGTCATCTCAAGTTCCCCGGGCAGCTTCAATCGAAATTTCATCAAGCTCCCTTTCCCAGGACAACATAAATCAACATTTCACCAAGCTCACTTTCCCAGGACAACATAAATCAAAATTTCCTCAAGCTCTCTTTCCCAGGACAGCATAAATCAAAATTTTATCAAGCTCACTTTCCCAGGACAGCAACTTTGGGCATGGAAAATCATAGCATATAAAAGAGCTTGAAATTGAAAATCAAGTAAAAATGCACTTTTAATGTATGACCATGCAGAAGCAGCCAATGGACAGAAGTGATGTTTCTTGACCATTTATACATGCAACCGTCTCAGCACCATCATTGGATTAAATGAATAAAATGTCTACTAGTGAATAAAAGCAATATTGAGTTCCCAAAAGAAATTATTCAAAGAACTCAATGAGGATTTTGATCGAATTAATGAGGCCTTTAAGTATTATATTTATTGAAACAAACATTAGATGATCTTGTTTTTAACACAACTACAAGATAAGACCATTTCATAATGTTTGCTCCCCAATTTAGTTGGTAATGATCAGGCTATATATTTTTGATAGCATGTATGTCCAATATTTTATTTATGTTAAAAACACATGCTAAAAATAGAATCAGCATTCAGCAAAAAAATTGGCTTTAAATAAAATGGAGATGAGCAATTTACTAACCACGTAAATGGGTCTTCGGCATTTTAATACCATCCATCTGTGTTAACATCGCAGGACAAAATAACAAACCCTGGGATTTTTTTTTAATCAGGACAATAAGCTGGTTCCACAATCAGCGATTCGTTTCTCTCCACGCTCATTGATAACACAAGGGAGCATCATCTGTGTTTGATACAGCGTTACGCAAGTTGCGTCGCAGAAGTTGTCGGAATTTTTTCATTGTATTAGTGGGAATCCTTCTTCGGGTTTAGATTCAGATGTTCCTCTCTTAGATGATCTGCTATAAAAGATCAACGGGTCCCATCCGACCGGGATGTTGGTGATTGACTTGGTTTTTGGCCGGGGATTGAGCTCCATATCACAAGCTTGGGATTAACTCAGTTTACACTACACGACAAACCAGCACCCACGTTATCTATAATATGTCTTTGATTATTCTCAGGTTTTGCATATTGTATCGCATTTTCCCGGTCCTGCCATTAACATACATTCCTGCAGTGGACTATCTTTCAGCCAATCCATATTATTATCAAATGATATGTGATGTGCAAACTACAAAATTTCAATCGAAGATGGGGTTTGCACTATCATATGTCCGACGACTTTAATGAGACGAGTGCTGCATCGCGCTAGTCTTCTTGTTTCAGACAAATTAAATGATCTAGGTGAAAAATTCTAACGTTACTTTTTTCCATCAGATCAACATTTCCCTTAACTCAGACCTTTCTATGGCATTTCTTCTATATCCCGGACCCTCCACCTGTTATACGTCTGTGTTAAGATCATTGATCTATCTCAGTCTGTGCCTGCCACTTAAAGTATGTTTGTAAATCCCATTTAGTCTTCTGAAAACTGGCATTCCCTCAAAGTGTCTTGTCCACAATTCTTTTTCTGCCCTCTCGGAAACATAAACGACCTACCCGATACAGTTAATTCTCAAGTGCGGCTGTTCGCTGACGACTGTCTTATCTACAGTGAGATAAACAGCAACGATGACCACAACCACCTCCAAACAGATTTGAAGTGCCTTATAAATTGGGCGAACAAATGGGGCATGAAATTTGATGAAACCAAATGCTACACGATGACGATCTCAAGAAAAAACAATCAACTCATATTTACTCACTAAACGAGACAAACCTCCAAGTATCCAATAGTCCATATCTTGGAAACAAAATTTCAAAAAAATCCAACTCCACCCTAGGTTTCATCTTTAGAAATCTGCGCCACTGCCCAACTTCCTGCAAACAAAATGCCTAACTCGCATTCGTCAGTCCACTACTATAGATGGTGCGATCATCTGGGACCCACACCTTAAGCAAGACATGGACACGATGGAGCGAATTGAACGAAACGCGGTGCATTTTATCGCTCGAGACTACAAATCCACCACTCCTGGCTTCGTCGCTAGCCTTTTAAAAAAGATTTGACACCCCAACCCTTAAAGACAGACGAGAGGGATTCCGCCTGATATTCTTATATAAAGTGATCATGGGACTGGTGCGGCCATCCCAGCAGGCACGTACCTCATCCCACAGAAGCCGGGTAGACTGATCAGAGCGAAACGCTCACTGAACACTGACTTCCCCACTGACATTCCCATAAACAATTACACCAGAAACAATAGCAAATGCTTCAAAGTGCCTCAGTGCAACACAGTGCAGTATCAACAATCTTTCTTCCCACGTACAATAATAGCATGGAACCACCTGAACGATGCCACTGTGAACTCGACATCGGTCGAAAGCTTCAAGGCTACCCTGGCATCAGCTAGGGGCGGTTAAAATAGCAACATCATATCCCAAACCACTGCAAAGATGCCAGTACATGGATGCAGCAACGAAACATTACCAGAACAAGAGCTACTTCTCATCTAAGTGCTATATTTTTAAAAATAAGTTTTCTATATTTTATAATATTTTAAATGTTGTTTGTTCGCTGACGAAAGCTTCCTGCTGACAAGTTCATTGTTTTGTTGCGTTATTTTTTCAGGTTTAAACTTACTATGTTTTACTCATTTCCAATTTGAATAACCCGATTTCAGTCTCTCCCTTCATATACCCTTGTTGGTTTGTTTTTTTTTTTATCTCCAGTATTTAATTTGTTTAGAAGGTGTAGACGTTTTTCTTTTAACTGATTTAAATTGACTCACATCAGGTGACGACCATTCCACGTTGGAACAATTGACATATTGAAAAAGTGTCTTCTGGCTCTCTATCTTTGACATAACTGTTGAACCTTTACCAAAATTGATCAGTAGAGAGAATGGTAGGCTCAGATCATCAAACATTGTTTGAAGGCAACCTGAAGACATCTGGTCGTATAACGGGTAGCTGTTCTAAAAAAAAAAAAATTGTTCATTTAAAAAAAAATATGGAATTATAATAATTGAATGACCGATGGAGCTATTTTGGTAGCAGACTAACATGAGCTTAGTTAAAAGTAAAATAGTAGAGTAGCGTGGGGAATAAAGATGTATCAAAGGGGTAGCTAGGGGTGGAGGCTAAAATGTTTTACAAAAAGTGGGACAATTTAAGCATCAGATATCTTTTTTTTTTTTAATATTTATTAATTGTATCGAATTAAGGTTAATGACTCCATGACTCCATTACTCCATTACTCCATGACTCCATTACTCCATTACTAGGCCTTCGGCTATCGGGAATGTTTTAAAACGTATGATAAACAAGATACTATTGGTGATATAATTAATGAAATATAGCTTTTATATATCAAATATTTGTATTATAAAGTCCATTGGGGGGGGGGGGGCAATTGACTTCAAGAAAAGTTTTCTTTTGTATTATGTTTGATGTATTCACTTACCATGTTGCAGATAGCACAGAATATATTTTTATATGTTTTACTACTTTCCAACGTCTTCATCCTGTAAGTTGTGTGATTTAGTTCTTCGCACGCTCTAGCAATATCTTCATCGTATTGCCATTCACGTGGTGCACTGTCACAGCTAGATACAGGAACTGGCATTGATCTTTTAATAGATAAATAATGGAGATACTATCAATTCAAAGAATGAGCTAAATTTTAAAGGAAAAGAAATTATTTTAAACTGTATCTTCTCAATTGGAGCATATAGTGATATACAAAGTTAGCCGTAGTTTTTTTTTTTTTTTTTTTTTTTTTTTTTTTTTTTTTTTTTTTTTATAAAATTTAACAAAAAAATAAAGTTTTTTTTTTTTTTTTTTTTTTNTGTTTTTGTTGTTGTTATAAGCAAACTTAAGCACAACATCAAGGTCTATGTTTTTGTTGTTGTTATAAGCAAACTTAAGCACAACATCAAGGTCTATGTTTTTGTTGTTGTTATAAGCAAACTTAAGCACAACATCAAGGTCTATGTTTTTGTTGTTGTTATAAGCAAACTTAAGCACAACATCAAGGTCTATGTTTTTGTTGTTGTTATAAGCAAACTTAAGCACAACATCAAGGTCTATGTTTTTGTTGTTGTTATAAGCAAACTTAAGCACAACATCAAGGTCTATGTTTTTGTTGTTGTTATAAGCAAACTTAAGCACAACATCAAGGTCTATGTTTTTGTTGTTGTTATAAGCAAACTTAAGCACAACATCAAGGTCTATGTTTTTGTTGTTGTTATAAGCAAACTTAAGCACAACATCAAGGTCTATGTTTTTGTTGTTGTTATAAGCAAACTTAAGCACAACATCAAGGTCTATGTTTTTGTTATAAGCAAACTTAAGCACAACAGCAAGGTCTATGTTTTTGTTTGTTATAAGCAAACTTAAGCACAACATCAAGGTCTATGTTTTTGTTTGTTATAAGCAAACTTAAGCACAACATCAAGGTCTATGTTTTTGTTTGTTATAAGCAAACTTAAGCACAACATCAAGGTCTATGTTTTTGTTATAAGCAAACTTAAGCACAACATCAAGGTCTATGTTTTTGTTATAAGCAAACTTAAGCACAACATCAAGGTCTATGTTTTTGTTATAAGCAAACTTAAGCACAACATCAAGGTCTATGTTTTTGTTATAAGCAAACTTAAGCACAACATCAAGGTCTATGTTTTTGTTATAAGCAAACTTAAGCACAACATCAAGGTCTATGTTTTTGTTATAAGCAAACTTAAGCACAACATCAAGGTCTATGTTTTTGTTATAAGCAAACTTAAGCACAACATCAAGGTCTATGTTTTTGTTATAAGCAAACTTAAGCACAACATCAAGGTCTATGTTTTTGTTTGTTATAAGCAAACTTAAGCACAACATCAAGGTCTATGTTTTTGTTATAAGCAAACTTAAGCACAACATCAAGGTCTATGTTTTTGTCTAAAAAAAGGCTTCAGCTCAAAATGCTATTCAATTTTTAAAATTGCTTTGTATCAGTTAATAATTGAATTTTTTTTTTCTTCATTTAATGAAAAAGCTGTTTTTATTAAATTCGCTTTAATGTCTGATAATTATTGTAACGAAAAAAAAAAAAGCATCAATTAATTGACGTAACTGTAGCAATTTATTTGACATCATATTCCACTTATGTTTTCTAGGGCAGTAAAGGTGATAGCATCTCGTGGGAAAAAAAACATTTTTTTAACAATCACGATTATCGATAGCCTGCGGCATATTTTAACAGATAAGGAGTTATACTAGAATAACAGAACAGTACAAGATTATCGATAGCCTGCGGCATACTTTAACAAATAAGGAGTTATACTAGAATAACAGAACAGTACAAGATTATCGATAGCCTGCGGCATACTTTAACAAATAAGGAGTTATACTAGAATAACAGAACAGTACAAGATTATCGATAGCCTGCGGCATACTTTAACAAATAAGGAGTTATACTAGAATAACAGAACAGTACAAGATTATCGATAGCCTGCGGCATACTTTAACAAATAAGGAGTTATACTAGAATAACAGAACAGTACAAATTGATTTGTATATAAAATAAAAAAAGAAAAAGAAATTTTACTTACTCAAAAAAAAATTTCTCGTTGCATGAAAAGATGTATCTTGTATCAGGATAGTCTACTATTGTTTTACAGCAATCCCCTGCATAATCTAAAGTTCTTCTGAGCATCACGTCTGGATCGGTTATTGGGTAGAAGGGCATAAAATCGGTGCAGTAAGTGCGGACAGCCAGCTGTTTGGGCTTAAATGCAAGGAAATGATTAAATTGAAAGTTAAATTAAACTTCAATATTATTTCATGAATGAGTTGTGAAATATATTTTTTTTATTGAGAAGTAGACCTTAAAATTATGAATTAACAAATGTGAAAATTCGTATTTATTGGAGAATGAGACAAACTAGTCTATTTCACATCATCAGCCTAAGTCTGATTGACACTGTTACTTTAAAAAAATTGAAAGTATTTGTGTAATCAATTTGCATGTGTTATATTGATTAATCTCCTAGTATTTTTTAAAATAAATAGATATATATTTTCTTGAATATGATAAAAATAAAACATATTTAATATTTCAATAGCGTCTATATTCATTATAAATATATGCTCTTCCAAAAATGCTCTAACATATGCACAGTCTCTCTTTGTGTAATGCTATTAAATAAATTATATATTATATTTTACTTGTACGTGTGTTTCAAACTCAGATCGATAGATCGTTTGTTTTGTTATTTCTTATTTTTAAACTTTTTTACGAGGATTTTCCAAACATTTATTCAGGAGAAAGACACAAATGTGTGAAATGACGATAAAATAAATAATATTTTAAAAACTGTAAATGTTACATTTACTGAAATGAGCTAAAAAGGTATTATATGGTTTTTTAAGTAGTCTAAAAGCACTGTCAGTGACATTTATTTTTTTAACAAAGAAAAATTCATAATTTAAATATGATTGAGACCGTTTCAGATCATTTGAAATATATATTTATTCATGGAAAGAAGGGGTCATTTGGCTTTAAAAAAAAAAGATTAGAAACTTTGAAAAAAAACAAACAAGTAATTTAAAAAATAATAATTAAAACATGCACACTATATTTCTTTAACATTTTTTTTTTAGAAATTGCCTTACATTTGTAGAACTAAGTTATCTTATTATAATAGAATAAATGTGTTGCCAGTCTAATGTAATAAACGTGATTTCAGCTTACTAGGATTACCATTTATTTTATAAAACAATACCCGACCCAATGAAGTTAAAATCAATAGAAATGGTATACAAATGAAAATACGTTTAAAAAAAAAAATATTACCACTTCAAAATGTGTACCACATATGGTACGGTTTTATTTATTTTATTGGTATGGTTTTATTTTTTTTACAATTGTTAACGCATATCGGTCCATTCTAAGCAAAGTTAATCTCTTCAGTTAAGGACTGTGCCATCATCTATATTAAAATCCACAAAACACTTAATAATTTATTAACTATCAAATGTGCGATGGCCGTTTACTTTTGATTTACCCAATAGAAAAGAAGAAACAAATTGTTTAAAGCCACGTTTATCAGAGTTATTTTCTTTTAAATTAAAAATCTACTAAAGACCCTTGACTAATGCTAGTCACAATTGTGATGAGAGATGCCAGAGTACTTAGTCTTAGTGAAGTAGCTCAAATAGTAACACACGATTTGTGAATTTTTCAAAGACAGCAAATTTAGTTTCTCCCTTATAGCCCACTTTCGCCCTAACATTTTTAATGACATACTCGACAAGCCAAAACATCTTTAAAATTCATCTGTTTACAAAAAACTTTTCTAAGAATAATGTCACGGGTAGCGGTTGTTATAAATACACAATAAATGAATTTGACCCTTTGACGCACAAATGAAGAGTTTACAATTACAATGCAATAGAGATAATGATTTGAGAAACGTTTCGATATAACAGTTGTTTAATTAGGTGTTTGCTGTAGATATGTTTTTATGTTTAATTTCAGGAAGTTCTTTGTGGTATAAAGTCTTTGAAGTCAGAACAAAATTGTAGTTCTTATTTAAATTTATTTAATTTTTTTCCGTCAAAAGCATGCACAGCAACTTTGCAAACCACATCTACATAAATAGGAGCAAAATGAGCAAGCATTGATCGATGGTAATTAAAAAGTATAAGTAGAAGACATCGAAATTAAGGTGACAATTAACCATGACACCCAACAAATTTACACACAACGTCGTCAGAATCTCATCATAGAGAAATATTACTAGTGTTTACGAGAGATCCTTCTGTGCGTTTTTTAAATTAAAATAGACCTACTATTTTCGACTTGAACTGACCTAAATTAAGGTGCTATAATCCATTAATTAAATGAATTGTGTACAGTGTTACCTATTCGTATATCCTGTGTCATATTGTACTTTTCTTTTATTATCCAAAGGTTATCCTATTCTTTGATTAACTTTTTCGTAAGGCTGTGGAACTGAGCAACTCTCCCTCACATTAAACAAAATGCTGCTTATTTCAATGCTGACAAAACATCTTCGAATGCGAAGGGCGAATAATAAATAGTGTATAGAATGATTGACATGTTTTTGCTTGTAATTGTATTGATAAAGGAACTAGAAGAAGTGTTTGAATGTGTATTAGACAATGCTGCTTAACACATACTGTTACATTTATACAAATTATTAGTGTCTCATGGTAGATAGCATAATTAGTCTATGTTTCATAATTGACTGCTTACTTTAATTGCTCTGTTGCACACAGCACAGTGCTTGTTACGGTATACAACATGTGTAGCAGTGTCCACAGCCCAAGCAAAGTTATCTACGGTCACCTCATCGTTAGAAACATCTTGTTCACAAAGCCTCACGAGCTCTCGATCTCCTTTGAAGTCTTTGAAACATGAACGTATGTAAATAAACGAGATGGACGAGTTTATTCTAAAACAACCCAATTTAGGAAAATCTTCCTCATCTCTGCTGTAATTAAAATTAAAGTTGCCGATTTCTTCACTGGGATTATCATCCATTAAATGAATATTTCCATAAAATTCATCAAGATATTCTACCTCATTCTGAAACTCTGGCAATGGGACATAATCCTCTGCAATACTAGGACAACAAATACCGTAGTACTCGCATTCGGGTCTCTTGCAGCTACAATCCAAGCAGTGTAAATTCTGAGAATCTATTTCAAACAATCGTAGGGCAACTAACTTTCCTTCACTGCATCTTACTGCGCAGTAACTTTCTTGATATACTTTAGAAGGTATAGACTTGTTCCACTTGGTATGTTCAGTTCGAAATGTAACTCCTGTACACGACTCAGCCGCGGCATCGTTTGGATTTAGTATTATTGGTTGACAATACGAAAACAAAGCAAAATAGATGACTATGTTCAGTAAACGTTGACTCTCCATGGTGTAGTCATCTAATGAGTTGGACAGGTTTTGAAGCTATGAAATTATTTCGAATGTTGCATTGAAATACGGCACTTCAGTTAATCGATTAAGAGAAAATATGTTCCTTAGAGAAAACAACAAAGCGAAGCGGGATGCAATCAGAAATTTCCATTGCGCTCTGCTAATTAAACACCATAAATTTATTCTGTCACGTCAATCTTTTGTGAACTTGTAAGTTACACCGCTGTCTCACGCCTCTCCTTGGAGTAAAACAATTTGGAAAAAAAAAGCACACTTTACCATTACAAATGCATTTTTTTTTGTAGGGGCGGGGGGGGGGTGGTGTGGGGCAGAAGAGATCACATTGTCAACCTGATGTTAGTAATAAAGAACAGTATAATTTAATAACGTTAATTATACTTCTAAATAAGTAAATCCCGAACCTGTTGAGTGGAGTTTAGTCCCCAGTGGAAGCTTAGAAAAGTACAAAAACGGCAGCAACCCAAGTGGAGGGCACTCGTTAACATTTGGATGGCATTCATCTAAGTAAGAGAAGGCAAACTCTGAAATTTCTGAAATGGAGTCGTGAAGGCGATATGAAATCGATACCACGAATATTTTTATAATTAATGCGTTTTGGAAGGCATAAAAAGAACAGGTTTTAATACATTACAAAAAACCACACTGCTGGTCATCTACTGCATGTTTGTCTATTTTCACTTGTTATGCATTGGCTTCTATTGTGAGAAATTAATCTCCTATTTTAAATTAATGGCTTGTTCAAACGGAGCCTAACAACGGACGATACCACGGAAAAATAAAATAACAAATGTACGAGACCCAAAACAGTACCAATTACAATTAATAAGATTTAAATTAGTAATAATACAATTACAATACAAAAGAAATATAAATACAAATCAACAACTTACAGTATGGTAGAACTTGTACCGGTACACAATTAGTACCATGTGCCAATGAATATTGATAAACGATCAATGCGAATAAACACATATAAGTACACAAAGAATAATACACGTCTCGTGAAATTCAAAACATCTATCAATCTCCTTCCCTCTCTGTGCCTGTCAATCCCTTATATCGGTCGGTCTACCGACGCGTGTAGAAACGCCCTTACTTTTCTAATACAATCGAGAACCTTCGACAAGATACTAGTACACCTACTAACTATGTTTAATTGGAAGCCGGTAGTAAACAAGATACATCAAAGAGATTTAACCACGCCACAACAAACGCTACCGTCTGCTAGGGATCTAATGTGGAGTGAAACAAAGTTCAAGCACGGGAAAAGTGTATTACATAACACAGTCATTACGACTAAGGGTGTGAACTGAGTGCATTCGTTTTGCACTCCTTTCTCTTTTGTCTCCATTTTGACGATCGGCAAGAAAATGGAAGAGAGACGAATGTGTTACATTTTTGTATCGTCACTGACGACACATTGCGCCATTTTGCTCAGTTTGGTTCCACTGGGTGCAACAATAATGGAGGCTTTGCAATTGCTCTTACTGTTTTGGATGGAAAGGAAACGTCGAACCCCAAAACGTTACTGGACACACAGAATTTTTGAACGAAGAGGTGATTTTGGAGAATATCATCATCTTCTGGGTGAAGTTTTAAGAGATGAAGAAAAATGTGTTTCCTATATTCGGATGCGCCTGAAACTTTTCAAATCCTTCTTGATCACATTGGACCTCATATTGAGAAAAGAACAACGAATTTTCGAAAACCTTTGTCTTCAAGAGAAAGACTTGTGATAACTCTACGGGTACCCGTGGCACATTGACGATGACTAATGACAAAAACATAATTTAGGGCAGGTAGACAGACAGGCCGACGGGTGGGTTGAAAGATGGATAGATGGATGATAGATTGACACTATAAATTTACAGCAAAACAAGTGTTGATGGACATTTTTGCGGCTGGTCTAATCACATGCTGAGAGTAAATTGGGAGAAATTTTAGTTGCGAGTTAAAACGTTCGGGTTCGATTCAGCAAATGGGGGCGGAAAAAAAAGGAGAGGAACGCGAGAGGGGTGCACTCCGTTGCCTAGATTGAAATATGAGACTCTTCCCACTTTCTCTCACTATCCCTACATCGCACTAACTACAAACAATCACAGCTTGTATCCTGCTTTCTACTAATTGAACGTCTTTAGAATATAAGGTAGTAGTATTACAGGCTAGTTAGTACAAAAATATTATCATTGCTGGGCAAAATCCGTGTCTTCCCATTACTGCGTGCTAACCAGTATTATCGTTTCCTATATTTGCATTGATAATATTAATATCCTTAACTCTCGCACTTGTAACAACATTCTGAAGTTTTTCATAGAGCCCGTCTTTCATTTTCTCCTCTTTGTCATTTTTTCCTGCATAAATTTGGATGACGTTTAGGTTATTGATTAGTTGAAGGTCTTCCTTGACAGTTCTAAATGCTGCTCTTATTATCTTGGGTCCGTCAGTCTGCCATTCAATCAGATCCTTCTTTGCAGCAGGTGACAGTATCAGGACTACTCCTTGACTCTGTGTGGCATTTTCTTCTTCATGACTATAGAGCATAAAATGGACTCATCAGATGCTAGTTTACTAACTACCTGGTCTATCTTGCCTTACATATTCCTAAGATGTCTACTCTGTGTCTCCTCTTTTCCAGAGTTACTTGTTTGGTCTTACCATCCTCCCGCATCGTTCAAATATTACAGGGGCCAAACCTGAAACTTTACCTCAGCGTCAGCATGAAAGGCGGCAAGTCAGCTCGCTTGGGTTTGGCCAACATGCGTTATAATCCCTTTATAAGCACCCGCCCTCGCTGGGGGGGGGGTGGCAAACGTTTATTGGTTGTATATGTTTTGGTAGCAGTAGTAGAGTGTCTTCCAATGAATGTGTTGCAAGCCCATTCGCAAAGCATGGTACAATAAGCCGCCTCCTGCGACTTAGTGACTAATTCTACTCCTATATTAGGTCCCGTCAGTTGCAGTGGGGGAAGTGCTACATTTTACTGCCCAGTAACTTTCTTAATATACTTTGGAACGTAATGACTTGTTCCCCTTGATATGTTCATGTTCAATTCTAATTGTTGTACACGACCAAATCTCGGCAACGTTTGACTCTAATTTTTTTTTTTCTACAAAAAGAAAGCAACGTAAACTACATGACCGTGTTCAGTAAACTTTGACTCCCCATGGCGTGGTCATCTAAAGAAGTGGATACGTTTTAAAACTCTAAATTTATTTTGAAAATTGCATTGAAAGGCTGCATTGCTCTTAACCTTTATGAGAAACTAAATCCTTTAGCAGGAACAACAAAGCCACGTAGGTTGTAATCAAGAATTTCCATTGCGCTCTGCTAATTAAAACACACTTTAACCCCCCCCACCCCCCACCCCCCGAAAAAAAAAAAAAGCTAACGTCAAGGCTACTACTCACGTATTTGATTATCTTCGAGTGCCAGGGGCGAAGGACAAACAATAATTATTTTTTTTTTACCAGAGGCGTCGCCTGGTTAATATCATTTGAAATGAGTTCAATACTTTGAAAATAATCATTGCGTCTGCGTCGATAGGAAACAGCAATAATAACACCAACAAACAAGAAAGGTTCCACACTTCAATGCACAAACTACAGCGGCATTTTCCTATTAAATATTACCAAGAAAATACTGACAAAACTAATTACAAAAAGACTGCATACGACAATGGCCAAATTGTTGGTGGCTACCTAAATGAATTAAGGCAAAACAGATCAACGGCTGCTCAGATTTTCGTCATTAGATGCCTCTTATAGAATTTTACGAATATAATATTACAGTAAATCAATTCTATGCGGATTACATAATGACATATATCAGCATCAAGTGTGGCTGCAGAACTTTGTAAAATACAACAAATGGACTAGACTGATACATGTTCGCCATGAGACTTATGGAAGGCGCATTTTCGCATTTGCTGGCCCAACAATTTGGAACACACTTCCTGTCGTTCTCAGCAACAGCCAGGCACTGGAGTCTTTCAAAACCGATTTGAAAACATATCTATTTCGCAAACACCTTTTGAGTTAATGTTGTCTACCATCTTTTCAAGCTAGCTTTTGTCTCTTAGATTTATAGTGGGTTGTTTATATGTTGTTTATGGTTGCATGGGATGAAAAACTTAGAATGGGTAATCTCGTATGTCGTTTTTTATAATTTTGCGCTTTGTATTTCAATGTGGTAAAAATGGATTTTTTCATTTTTCTTTTAATATGGATGACTTTGTACCGCGCTTCGAGCCTTTGGGGATGAAGCGTGATTTTCTAATTAGCTTAATTAATATTACTATTATTATGTAACATAAAAAGGAAAAATCAATTTTAGGGGTGAATGTTCAAATGAATTTCACATTAGACGGGGCCTAAGACTAGTAAACTCACTTTCTTTAACCTAACTTTAAAGAGAGTTGTAAGAAACATACATAATGACACCAGAGACAAAAATAACAAGACACTTTCAGAGGGAAACCAATAACCCACAACATTATAGGCACTCTCTACAACAAACCCTTTCAGTATCTTGCATATGCTGATGACATGACACTTTTGGGTAAAAGAATCAAAGATGTATCAAAAGCTTTTATTGAATTAGAAGATGCAACTGTACTAGTAAAGCTGGAAGTTTAAAAAAAAAAAAAAAAAAAAAAAAAAAAAAAAAAAAAAAAAAAAAAAAAAAAAAAAAAAAAAAAAAAAAAAAAAAAAAAAAAAAAAAAAAAAAAAAAAAAAAAAAAAAAAAAAAAAAAAAAAAAATGAACTAATAAAGATGGAAAATTAAAAAAAAAAAAAAAAAAAAAAAAAAATTACATGAATATGCTACAAATAGAACAAACCCATGAAAACATAAAAATTTTAAACCACATTTTATAAAAAATAAATTAATTTAAATAACTAAGATCTTTATTAAAATAAAGAAATGAATTACAAATAGAAATAATAGAACAAAAATCGGTCGGAAACAGGGCATACGTCAGTAGTAAAAAAAAATACTCAAACGTAAAAACATTACAATAAAAACAAAGAAAATGTTGTATACAAATGTGATCAGATTAGTTGTAACATACGCAAGTGAAACATTGACCTTGACAAAAACGGCAGAAAACCTATGAAACTCAAGGGAGATAAAAGTTCTCCGGAAAATCTATGGACTACCAAAGGATGAATAAGGATGGAGAGAGAGAGAGAGTACGAACCAACCAGGAATGATATATTCTATATCTTTGAACCAACGCTAGAAGCGGAAATATAAAAAGGCAGGTTAAGCTGGGCTGGGCGTTTACAAAGAATGCCAAATGATAGAATAATTAAAAAGGTTGCCCCCCCCCACCCCAACAACAACAAAAAAAAACAACCTAGAGCCAAACGGCTTATAGACAGGCCTAGCTTTTAAATGGCTAGATGATGTAGAAAAAAATATATACAGCGGCTGGGAATACAAGCATGGAAAAGAACAAAATCATTAGATCTGAGTGTAAGGAAGTGTAAGGAAGTGCTGAGACTGGACGAAGCCCTCCGTGTGTTGTAGCGCCACAGGGATAGACGGATATTTTTCATTATATAGCTATTGTCTGAAATGAAAGAGACGGCTACGTTATAAACAACTAAATTTAAATCATGAACATAGGTAAAACTCACAGCAAAAGTTCTTCTGATATTTTAAAAATAGAAGAAAGAAAGATCAGCAAATTTGCAAGACTTGAGGTTCAGTTACCGAGATTTAGTTTGTGTTCTCTAACTGTTGAATCCTTCAGTGACAGACTTTGTTAAACGATAAATTTGTGGACAATGGACGTTTATAGTGTGTTCCCTCTAGGTCCATTTCCTTCTCCATTGATCAAGAAACTCAGCCAAAGAGCAGAGGCGGTTGAAGATCTATCAGATGGAAGACCACCAGACCCGCTAATTTCATTAGCGCGTAAATTTTAACGACATTACGAGCCGTAAAATAAACAATCATTTAAAACAAGAATGACGTCCCCGACAATGATTGGTCACAATACATTTCTATATTTTTAATACTTTTTTTAAACATGTTTTCAAGGGCAGTAATCGTTTTGTATTTCAATGTTAGCAAAAGTCGTGCACGGTTATTATGTTTTTTCCTTTCATTTACAAGACAATCCTGATTAAACGAAATGGTATTTGAGCACATAAAATCCTAAATTATCTTTAAAAAATCAAAGGCTGTCCGCATCTTTCGTTTTAAAACTCTTATTAAGTCAATGAAAAGCATTATGAAATGGGCTTTTTTATCAAATACTTTTTTTTTTAAATTTCGAGTTATACGAATTTTTTCAAAAATTTTTTTAATCTGTTTACAGCATCTCTTCTCATATACCATATATGACCCGATGTTATCGGGATACTAATGGTAGGTCATTTGCGATAATTTCTACCTGCTACTGAAAAACTCATAGAAATTTCTAATTTTAAAAAAAAAATTATCGATGTAATGATATTTGCGTTTTTAACATCATTAAGATTTTAGAAATATTTATCTGCTATATATTATATTCCTAACCTATTCCCTTTCATGTCCGTTATTACTTATTTTCCATCTAAACATGAACTTAAATTGCCCAACCTAAATTAACACTTATTATATCACTTTCTAAAGAAATTAATTTAGGGACAATTTCTACGCCAGAGAAATACTTAAGATTTACCCCTTTTCGTCCCATTAAACGAAAATGTTTTAAAATCTAAACATAAAGAAACCATATTCTAAAATTTAAAACAAAAAACCCTGTATATGATATAAGTATATTTTATTGTAAATAATTTGATATATTGATATCTTCATAAAAAATGTAAACAAACTTTTGCTTTGAATTTTTAATTATACATTATCAAAAAAAACGTAAAACAAAGAATTCTTTTGTCTAAAGAAAAATCTCGCTTTCATATTTCACGTCTAAAACAGACTTACGTGTCTTTCTTTTTTCAAAGGTGTTTATCTCATAAAAAGACACACCCACTTTACTTTTTAGCAAAGTAAAAACAAAAACAACATTTTTCACTTTTGGAAAGAAAATATTAATCCATCTCCATTTTTTGAAAATTGAATGTTCAAATGTGTAAAAATTATTGGGTTTTACTATTTATGGGTAAACTTTAGTTGTGTTTTTTGCTTTAAATTTCTTAGTATAGGTACCGTAGTTGTTGTTTTTTTTTCTAATTTTATTTTTTAGTTTAAGCCATTTTCGTAGATCAATTTTTTTTTTTGAATCTAGTAATCAAGATGATTTAGATTCATTTATTGTTTTCATTTGAATTTTAGAAAAGTAATACTATTAATTTAATTATTAAAATTAAATTCTTTATTTAAGATTATTTATTTGTATTGTTTAAGTTAAAAGTAAAAGATTTAATTTAAATGACACAGTACTTTATGAATTAATTAGGTATTTTAAATAATGAAATTTTCTTTCATGCTGAATTAATTTCGACTATTCGTCTAGAGAGCTTGGCTTAGTCAGAACTAAACCACCAATTTTAAACTTTTTCCTTGGCTCTGGGAGTCATACATGCTGACACTGACTGTTTTTCCCGATATCTCGAATCTCCATTACTTTCAACAATCTTTCACGTACCGGTATTTGACTTTACCTAATTCACAAGGTAGTTGGAATGAACATCTTAATGGAGGCCATTGTATAAAGGATGAGAAAGAGACTTACAGTATATTTCGAGGACTAGTATTTTTTTTTTTTTGGCCATAACTGTCACCTGGGTCCAACACACTGGTACATAATTTGGCTGATATTAAGGAGGGATGCCACTGTTACATCGTTAGATATAATACTAGCAGGCTATGGTGACCATGGTGACCGTCATGAAATTTTTCAGATATTATAATTAAAAGGTTATCCTCTAAATCAGCGGTTCTCAACCTGTGGGGCGCGACACTTTCATAGGGGGTCGCCTAAAACCATTGGAAAACACACATTTTCGATGCCGATGGTCTTAGAAACCGATTGATTTTAGTCCGGCTAAAAAACCAGAAATGTCAGTTAGGTGCAATTTCCGTAGAAAAACAGATGACATGTCTGTTGATATTCTGGATCAGGTAATCCAGGAAATTAAATCTGCTCCACTTCCAATATTTAGTATCCAGCTTGGTGAATCTACAGACATTGCAAACTGTTCACAGCTACTAGTTTACGTGAGGTGTGTCAATGACGGTGACTTTAAGGTGAGTCTCTTTTTTACAAAACTCTTGAAATGACAACTACTGCACGTGATGTATTTGACACAGTTGGCTTATTCCTGAAAGATCATAATATCTCTTGGAAAAGGTTTGGGTTGTTTGCACAGATGGTGCTAGAGCTATGCTAGGATGTCGATATGGATTCAACATTTAATACTGAATGAGTCACAAAAAGTCATCAGAAATTACTGATTGATTAATCTGCAAATATTAGCTACGAAGAAGCTGTCACAACAGTTAAAAGACGTAACGAAAAGTTTCGTAAGTTTTTTTCAATTTTGTAAAGGCAAGCACTTTAAACATTATTTTTAGGGTAGGCTACGTCTTATTTCCACATACAACAGTCTACTTTTATTCTGACACACATAATCTTCATTTGTTTAATCTACTACAAGCAAATGACTTATTTGCATGGCATCCTGCATCCTAATGCATTAGCCATACAGCTTTAAATGGCTCTTATCGGCCATAGGTCTCTAGTTTGTTTTTTGTTTTTGTTACATCAATGAAGTGACGCCTTAGTCTTATTTTCATAGTAGAGCATATTTTAAAAGCATCCCCAATAGACGCGCTTATTTTCCATTTCCAAGAAACATGTCCAAAGCAACCGTCATCTAATTTGAACAATTAAAAGTCAACTATATGTCGTATTAAAATAAAATAAACAAAAACTAAATTTACAATTTATGAAAAAAATGTTAAAGTCATAAACAGGCACAAATTTTTTTTTCAATTTTTAAATAACAACAATTTATGGATTGAAAGATTATTATAAGCAACTTCTATTTTAAATCAGGATAGCATACATATAATTATATCATTAAATATTTCACGATGTCATATCCTCAACGCGTGGTCCATGGCGAACGAAAATATCAATGCTGCAGCTCAATGCTGCCAGATATAGACGTTGAAGTTACTCCGTTGTCTGCCGTTTGTGAATGTTTTGTGGTGATCATGTTGAAAACCCTCTTGTTCCAGATATACGACAGAAAGATAAGCACACCTTGAAAACCGTTGAGTAGGATTGATATAATCCTGGAGTTCATAAAAAATAGAGTTAGAGAGAGAGAGTGAGGGAGGGCGAGAGAGAGAGAGAGAGAGAGAGAGAGAGAGAGAGAGAGAGAGAGAGAGAGAGAGAGAGAGAGAAAAGAATTTGCATTTAAATGAGATAATGGAGCATAAAATTGATAAAAAGTCTCCAAAGATACATAGTACACATTTTTTTTTATATATATTTGAATGCTTATTTTAATAGCTCTCATTTCTATATAAAGAACAAAAAAAAGATAGAGAGAGAGAGAGAGAGAGCGAGAGAGAGAGAGAGAGAGAGAGAGAGAGAGAGAGAGAGAGAGAGAGAGAGAGAGAGAGAGAGAGAGAGAAAAGAATTTGCATTTAATTAAGTTAATGGAGCATAAAATTGATAACAAGTCTCCAAAGTTACATAGTACACATTTTTTTTTAAATTTATTTGAATGCTTATTTTAATGGCTCTCATTTCTATAAAGATTTAAACAGTACTCTATACTCCGTCAGTTTCACAAAATTTAATGCTAGAAATAAAATGTTCTTCAAAGTTAAAATTTCCAAAAAATAAGTCTAAAAAAAATTATGTTAATCGAGATCATTTTCTTAATTTTTATAATGAAGGACACTGAAATGATATTTAATAATCCTATTATACGAGTGTTAGCCTGGGATAACATTTTCCAGTAAATTAATGAGACAAAAAACAATTTGTGTAAATAAAACAACGTAGGTTAAGCCTTAAAAAAATGCACATTGAATATATGCAGACGTTTCGGAAAATACCTTCGTCAGTATAGCAAAAAAACCAACTAAAACGAAACAGGAAAAAGGCACTGTTTGATTATTTTTTTATTTTTTTTTAAATTTTACTTCTACTTACTTTCTGTCCGTTCGTCTGAGCTTTGTTTTCCTAACGGATTTTTGCCAATTTCTATTATTTTCTTCCATTTTGTAGGTAATATATAATAATATATATTATTGTATTCATATTATATAATGTTTCATTTTAACTTACACCAGTGGTTTTTAACCTTTCTAATGCCGCGACCCTATAATAAAATTCCTCATGTTGTAGCGACCCCCCCGGCACAAAATTATTTTCGTTGCTAGTCAATAACTGTAGAGTAGGCCTATATGTGTTTTCCGATGGTCTTAAGCGACCCATGGTAAAGGGTTGCTCGCCCCCAAAGAGGTGATGGATGACCCCACAGGTTGAGAACCGCTGACTTACATTTATGAGCTTTGTTATTTTTTGTTGTACTGATGAAGAAAGCTTTTGCCGAAAAGTTTTGCAATTAAATACTGTGTTACGGTTATTATAGCTTAACCTATAGCTTCTTATTTACGCACTTTGTTTGTGTCTCGTTAATGTAATAATCCTAAATATACCTATTCACTGATGTTATTCCCTTTCTAGATTTTTATTAAATTTAAAAACGTGCCCATTTTAATGTTAATATTAATATACCTTAATGCGTCAACATCAACCACTTCTGCAATAATGGCGATTGTCCAGAAAGCTCCTGTCGTGGATGATAACTTAACGTAGACCAACAAGTTTTCTTTGTTATCTTTTTGTACGGATAAAATTGTTTGAAGTCGACGTATTTCGTTTATGGAATAAACTGTCTTTACAAAAAATGCAACATTACAGGCTATGCTGAGTACAAGTGGCAATATTATGGAGAAACCTGAAAGAAAAATGCAACATTACAGACTATGCAAAGTGCAAGTGGCAATATCATCGAGAGATCTGTGCAAACAAAAGCTGTTTGTTAAACTTAATTAAAACATATTTAGTTCATAATATTTTAAGAACTAACCGAATGATTGACTCACTACTCAAATGTATGTGTTTATATTTGATTATTTGCACTCAATGAAAATATAAAGTTTTGTGAAGAAAAAAAATTGTAACAAACAGTTTCTTATATTTTACCAACTAATAATGCAGAGTTGAGATAACATGTGACATGGCTGTATCCAATGTGTTCTCCACCTGATGATATCACTGAGACCACTATAACAGAAACTACAATGACCGTTGGACCAATGAGAGAACAGATTATCCTTTTCATCAGCTGTTTCTTTTCTTCCCGTTTGGTGGCTGGTTGATTTCTTGTCGAAGAAGTGAACACAGTGAACATGTGAAAGCTACAGATGAAGGTCCAAGAAAACATCCACAGCCACAGGAAGTGGGTCATGATGCCGGTCAACATACAGGTATAATCTTCACTTGGTCTTAACAAGAGAAGAAATATATTTTTTTTAAAAATAAATTGTATATCAAGATCTTCCATCTTAAGTTGTGTAGCTACGGTATTAAATTTTTTTTTTTTTTTGCTAACATTAAATTCATACAAATTTTGAAAAGACGTAAAAGAAAACATACATGCATTTTGACAAATTATGTTTTAAAGTTGTAGTAGTCCATTTAATTGTATTATTCTCGTATTCAAACAATAATAACGTGTAATGTCCTTTTTATATACGTTTCGAGGAGAATATTAAATATAATCTACGATGTTCCAGAAATTTATTTGCTGTTCTATACTTTTCTTCGAGGATATTTAATGGGATTTAAAAGCTTATTGGAATGTTAATAAGTTCTATTCATTTCTATAATTTCATGGGATTTTCTCTGAAAATACCTTTCATAAACCTATCGGGGAAAAACGTACCGGTAACATGATCCCCCGAGGCAAAGGATCGTAATGTGGGAATGAGATCTAACAGTTAACTGGAACCCATCGGTAACGCATTCCCATTGGATAACGGGATCCCGATCGCAGGTGACGCTTTAGTGATTTTGAAGCACAGAAATGTAATTTCGAGCTGTTTCGTTACCCATTGGTCATAAACGTGGAAACAGCATCTGTAAATTTGCAGATGTAGCTAATGGAGCTGCACTTTAATGTGACACTAAAGGCAAAGTACGACACAGTTGGACCTGCTCAGTTCACTCGTTTCATTCCTAAAGAGATGCCTCAGCTTCATCTACATACGGCTCGAACTTTGAGCACGTTTGGTAGAATATATACGTGTGAGCAACTGTTTTCTGTGGTGAATATTAAGAAAACATCACACAGGAGTCGGCTCACTGATGAACACTGGCTGTTCATCATGAGAATCTCAATGACACAGAACGTTACTCCCAACGTAAACGATTCTACTTGCTCTGGTAGCCAAAAAAAAAATGTGCCAAACATCCAGCTCTGACAAATTGGCATAAGAACAAAAACGGGAATATTTAAAAAGTTTAATTTTCGTTTATTGAATGTTTCTCCTACTCGGCCCGCAACCTTACAGGTGTTATGAGTTTTGGCCCGCCGAACGAAGTATTTTGACACCCCTGCTCTAGGAAATGAGATGCCATTGGAAAATGGGGTCCCATCGGTAAATGGGATCTGTTTGGGATCCCACTTAGATCGAGATCCCATCTGGGAACAAAATGTTTACAAAATGTATTATAATTGCGTATTTAAAGGAGACAAAGTTTTTTTTTTTTTTTTTTTGTTGTTGTTGCAAAAGCGATGTGGCTTACTTTTTTACTAAGTCTCGTAAATAAGGTAATAAAAAATCTCTCTTGTCTAGGAAAGCTGACGACTTTTTTATAGAGAGGGAGTTAGAACCTTCCAGAATAGAAATTCTAAACATTGCTTCACCCTATAGCATTCTTCAGAACAAATTAGAAAGTTTTAGGACGTAATCAACCTTTTCACAAACAATGGGTGGATGGTTAAAAAGAAATGGCACTACAAAGCTAGATAATTAACGACTTCAGTATCAAATTACAAAAAAGGGTAGGAAACTACCATTAATTGTGAAATACCAAAAACGTATCTTCCCTTTCTGGGCTTTCTTGGACTGTCGTCTTACCACAGACGATAGATAAAGGGACACTGAACTATAGCTGCACACCGAAATCGGTTGTAATGAGGCAGAAACACTAAGATATAGGATTGGAATAATAACTGTAAAGTCTCTTTTCTCATTTAAAACAATGTTTTTTTGTCGTCTAAAGTTAATACACAGCCCCAATAAGACTGTGGTAGATTAAAATTTATCATTGACTGTGGCGCAAGCGCAAATGCTAATAGGGTTTATTCTATCAAAGCTGCAGTGATGGGAGCGAGATCAGCAACTTCTGGAGAGACCAATATACCCCACTAGTAAGTCATTAAATAGCGCTGAGAGGCACTGTCGTGTAACTCGCCGTGAGTCACTTGATATTTTTTCTTATTCGCTAATCGATCTCGCAATTATTGTCTTCATGGAAAAATTTTTAATCGTGAGCCCGGGTCATAGATTCCTGAGGGTGTTGCTATATTTTCGTAAACCGACAGAGCAAATCGCTAGAGAATAGAACTTCTATCACAATTTGATTTTGAAATTGAATCCAATTGAGTTAAACGATATGAAACAGAGTAGGTGCCTTTAAGGAAGGAATATTGTAATGAACTCAACCTACCTGTGAACTGTTATGATGAGTGATGTCTGAGCAAACAGTAGACTCAGACACAAGAACAGGTTATGTTTTCCTGCTGTGTTTCGTAGAACAGGTAACCACGTGTAGGTGAATATAGTTAAAGTAAGACAGATCATGGAACATCCAAAACTTATCATGGTCACAATGTACTGTGCAAGATTGACGTTACTGAGTCTGTATTGAGTCTTTGACTTCCTGTAAACTTCTTCCATCTCATTCAACTTTCTGTCTAGAACTTCATGACAGACATTAAGATTTCCGTCTTCATCTACTTTAATCATGTTAAGGTCTGAGATAGTAGATATGTTCACTTTTGTAACGTTCAAATCTACAGTGACTGTTATCTCAGGTAAGTCACCTGTTATGTTGTAAGAGATTGGTCTGAATGAGATATAACCACAGAAGAGAAGACGTGTGACTGACACGAACTTTGTTACACTGACGCCACAATGCTTTTCAGTGTAATTATTTGAAATATAATTATTTGTTTTGCTATGTAATTTATGCTCCAATGAGCTACCTTTCCAGTTCACAATGTTAGTATTCATTGCCGTTACTGAAGATGTGAAGAGGAAGATCCATTCTTTATCTAATGTAAACACACCACTGACATCTATTAAACTAGCGATAAGTGTCTTCTCGTATTCGTCTCTTGTAACTTTCTTGAACGCTATGAGTTTACTCTCTACTAAAATAAGAAGCTTCAAGTTTGCTGAAGAGCTGAGAGCATTGGTTGTGTTTTCTATAATACATTCTATCTTGATGTGCTGGTCGTGACTGTAGTTCATAAGAGTTTGTTTTACCTAAGTAAGAGTTGAAGTAATATAATATATCAATAATAATTAAATAAACTAAAATAGTTAATATAAAAAAAATAGTTTAAATCACATTTTTTGAAACAAATCACTTATTTAAGGTTGAAAAAAAACTATTTTAAATGTTGTATTATTGTTATTTTTTTTAATTTGGCCTTGTTTTGAAAGAGAAGAAAATAGTTTATAATAAAACATTAAATTTTATAAAAATTGAAATCTTACCATCACGATCAAGTCATTCATATTTTCTTGAAGTTCATGCCCTGTTGATAAGTGGCCTAATTTTAAATTTCTTGGATATTTTTGTCGGAACAACGAGAAATTCAAACTGTAATGAAGTCCTTCTATGTTGGAAAAAGCACTGACGCAACTCCCGTTAGTCAATAACTTTCCAGGGGAGCAAACCAATGGTAAACATCCATTCTGTTTGTTGGTTGTTGTTTTGTTGTTGTTGTTGTTTTGTTGTTGTTTTTTTTTTGGGGGGGGGGGGTGTGGAAATGTTTAACAAGTTTTATTGGTGGGGAAAAATCCTTCAAAAGCTGTTATTAAAAATGGCTATTTAAAAAAAAATATGTTTATGTTTAAATAATTTTTGTTTTTTTTTTGGGGGGGGGGGGTTGTGGAAATGTATAACAAGTTTTATTGGTGGGGAAAAATCCTTCAAAAGCTGTTATTAAAAATGGCTATTTAAAAAAAAATATGTTTATGTTGAAATAATTACTCATCGGAAGTTTTTATCAGTAATATTTGAAGAAAAAAAAGTTATATTCTTTTGTAGCCAAAGCTGTGGCTAAAACTCTTATCAAATATCGGGTATATTTTATTCTTAATTATGTCTCATAATTGAATTATCTTAATTTAATTCTCTAATTTTTTTTTCTTAAATTGAAGTGTTGTTCTCTTTTGGAATTAAAGCTTTTCTCAAAATAATTATAAAAAACGAATACAATTTTTAATCACATTCTTTAAAAATTCTACATGAACTAATAAGTCAAGTCAATGCCAATGTCTAGAAATCAACGCACTACTTAGAATTATTTTTAACGTGACTGTTACTTTTCTGCATGGTCAATAAAGAAATACAATATATTAATTTGTGTTATAATTAATGTTTGACAGACAAAAACCTGTGAAAATTTCAATTTAACTATCAACAAATGTCACGTAGCCTTTTCTGCACACCAACGCATTTTTAAAAGATATCTTGTCTTTGCTCTGTACTTTTTTTAATCAAAGAAAATGTATCATTTTAAACTTTTTAAAAATGTACTACCAAGCTCTTGTTAAAAAAAAATGATGAAAATTTGCACACAATTGAGTTGAACAACGTATGGGAAAGGCTGGGAAAAAATGAACGCAACAAAACAACGAACGTGTCAGGCAGGAAAGCTTCACCAGCGAACAAACAGTAAAATCAGAATTAAATTAAAAGGCAGTTCGAGCATAAAATTATCCATCAGTTATAACTGAGACCTTAAAGTTTCCGACGGTATCGTCAGCAAAGTCCTGGTCTTTAGTCGTGAGTTACTGGCAAGTATACTTTCCATTCTAAGCTCCTATTGTGCTGAATGTTATGAGTACCATTCTTTGGTGTCCAGCTAGGTACAATGTATGTCCAAAACCGTGAATTAGGCTGAGATGGAATGTCAAATAAACGTCAACATCTACTGTTTAAGCAACATTGAAAAACGAGCATCTTTTAAATAGTGGTCTGTAGGATTCCTTGGCAAATTTAATACCAATGAACACTATCGACTCGAGTTGCTGTAAACGATTCAGCCCTCTCTGCCTATGAGAAAAAGAAGCATAACAATACCGACTGGTATAGAGCACAGTTTAAATATATTGTCATGAACTTAATCGATCATCTGAGGCAGTAGGTCGAGCAATATCTTGGGCTATGCAAAAAAAAAAAAAAAAAAAAAAAAAAAAAATAAAAAAAAAAAAAAAAAAAATTTTGGGCTAAAAAAAAAAAAAAAAAAAAAAAAAAAAGTTGTCTTAAACCACAATAAGAGCTATCTTGTTGTTTTTTTCGTGGAAGAACTAGACGAAACCCCAACTCTGATAGTGCGTGACGTTGGCCACCTTGCAGTTTGAACCTGTTGGGGAAATCAAAGCTTCCTTGCTTGTTCCTCACGACATGAATTTTTCAATTCACGGTAATACTAGTAATTCCCATTTACAATGGTTCAGAAAGATTGACAGTTTATAGCTATCAAAATGGTATGCCAGTTCGTAATTGTATCTGGCATTTTCAAAAACAATTTGGTACTACTTACGTCAGGTGATGACCACTGTCCGTCGGAACAATTGGCGTACATAAAAAGAGTTTTCTTGCTTGATTTTTTTGACATGACTGTTGAACTTTTGCCAAAATTTATGAGCAGAGTGAATGGAAGGCGAACTCTAACAAATAAATCGGCTGAGCAAGTCGAGTCCACACTGTATCGAGGGTAGCTGTTCTGAAGAAAGATTATATATATATCATTTTCAGATTAAATTGTATATATTAATAGTATTAAAAAGTGAATTCACGTATTGATAATTTTAAAATGTTTTAAATAACGGTGCGTTAAGGAATATTTTTCTTATTTCTTTCTGTATATAAAACATAGTATGTTTCAAATGAAAACGTTGTTTTAACTTGATACTAAAAAAAAGTTTTAAAAAATGTGTTTCGGGTTATTTCTTCATTTGTAATTGTAAAGTATTTAAAAAATGAAAATATATGTTTGTTTTTACTTTTCGTAAGCTAAAGTGGATGCGTATTTTCATGAGATTAACATTTTTTTTTTAAATACACTCAAGTATGTTATAAAAATGGTTGGGAGATTCTTATTAAGATGAAATAATTCTTTGTTTTACGATTTTCTGATAATGTATAATTTAAAAAAAAAAGCCAAAATTGTGTTTAATTTTTTTATGACGATATCAATATAACAAATTCTTTAACTATAAAATATATTTATATCATATATAGAGTTTTCTATGTCAATTTAAGATCATGTTTTTTAACAATTTTTAGAAAGAAAAAAATGTTGTAGTCAAAGTTCACGAAAAAAGGTAAATTTAAAGTATTTCTCTAGTGTAGAAATCTTCCCTCAATTGGCTTCTTAGTGAAAAAGTATTTAATTAGTGATACTTTTGATTGGGTAATTTAAGGTCATGTTTAGAGCAAAAAAAGTAATTTAGGGGCGTGAAAGGGGGTAGGGTAGGCGACTAGTGCAAAGCGGATAATAGTTCTCAAAACTTAATGATGTTAAAAACGTAAATATCATTACATAAATACTTCTTTTTAAAGTTAGGAATTGTGAAGAGTTTTTGCAGTAGCAGGTAGAAATTATCGCAAAGGATCTACCATTATTATCCCGATAACATCGGGCCATATAGGCTAGTACTTACATAAGATATTAAATTCTCTAAGCTTAACACGGTACGTAAGAGTAATTACGACCAAACTTTCAAGGAACCATTTATAGATCAGGAGGAATTAAAACTGAAATTTTGGTTGCTAACCATTTTTTTTTTCTTTTGATTAATCGACCCCTCTACAGAAGAAAAAACAAAGAAACAGACATTAACACTCTAGATTTTAGTGATGAAAATCAAAATGGGAAAATGTTTACTTCAGAAGCCTTTTAGCATGTCATATAATCAAAGCACTTACCATATTACAAACGGCACAGAATACATTTTTATATGTTTGTTTATTATCCAAAGCGATCATCCTGTAAGTTGTGTGATTCAATTCTTGACACGCTCTAGCAATATCTTCATCGTAATGCCATTCAGGTGGTGCACTTTCACAGCTTGATATGGTATCGTTACTTGTAACACAAAGGATATATTATAGATATTTGATTAGTTTAATTATTTTGGTTTACATTTTCACTTTACAATTATTTATACAATTGATCTCTCATTTATGCAGTCTAAACTTGGTCACTCCAAAGCTTTTTTGACTGTTGCTAAATCCCCAAAAAACAAAGTCTGGGGCATGGCTAATGTAAGACGGGGTAAAGGGTTTGTCATTTCTAAGACTGGAAAATGCCACATTTTTAGACATTACTATCCTAATGATATGGGCCAGACTGTGTGCCCGGATTTTCTATAAAAAGATTTCCGCCATTAAATGACACAACCCTATTAAAATACTTTTACAACAAGCCTACAACAGAAAGTAAACCCTGGTGTGGTTGTCCAAACGCTGCTAGATCACTACAGAAGATGGAGCGTGTGAGTGGGCTTATTTGATGCCAAGATCATAATCCTCACATTAACAAATGTACACGGGCAATTGAAAGAATAAAAAGGTATACCCCCGTCGTCGGTGCAAAGTATGTTATTAAAGCAAGATTGAAAACTTAACGCGTAGAAGCGCTCGATTGGGAAGACGCTCAACGAAAACTGCACATTTAAACGTTTACAGCGCAGTCAGCGGCTACTTGAACGGTTTTCTAATAAGAAACGTCTACGAATCATTTGGTTCTTCAGGTAAAATGACTTTTCCCATCGCCACGCCAGTTAATTATGTAAAGGGTCGTGTTTATTCCCGTATCCGGAAATTTGATCGAAAGAAATTTCGTCGACGGTAAATTGATCGACGGTAATTTGATCGAACGGAAATATGGTCGAATCTTTTTTTCCGTTTTTACGTTTAAATTTTGCTTCAAATGTCTTTTTGAACGCATTATTTTGTTTTACTATATAGTATAGTGCGTTCAAAAAGAAATTTGGCGAAAATTTTAACGTGTGAACTGAAAGAAAGATTCGACCAAATTTCCGGTCGATCAATTTACCGTCGACGAAATTTCTTTCGATCAAATTTCCGGTAACCGTTTATTCCAATGAGACAAAGAAAAGGCAAGGTCCACAAAAAAAGGAGTCTTATACAAGAGCGTGAACATTTCAGCCACGAGGTTTTGGAATCGTTTGATCTTTTTTGAATGAAGAAAACTAGAGTTATGTGTTCGTTGATCCACGAGCCAAAGCACTCAGTGAATATTATTGTTTACATGTTCTCGGGCGAGGTTTGTTGCATAACATTCAAGTGACATGCTGTCGCTAAAATTAAACATTGGAGCATAACGGAGCCTTAAAGCACACAGCCAGAAATACAATAAACTTGCCTTTATCGAGGCAAACATGCGACAATCCCACAGTCCTTGGTTAAACCAACTCGATTGTTTCATTGGGGGGCTTTGTAAGAAAAAAGACTAGCATTGGTGAAAATGTACCACATTTGAGCCGCACAAATTGGCAATGATCGAGAAATGGAGAAATCTAGGGCAACCCTTTATTGGCGGAAGCATAAAGGCGTGGCCAAGGCTCTTTAAAAAGTCGTTGAGAAGCAGGGGGTGGGGTAAAATGAACATATTTCTGATAAGCGTATACTTGACATATATCATCAAATAAATTGAAATGATAAAACATTTAATTAAGTCCATTACATTAAATAAACATCTGCTACCAGAAGGTGTCGCTTCTTTTTATTTGTGGCTCCAATTTGTATTTGACGCAGGGCAAACCGGGCAAATATTAGATTTATCTTTTCCTGTTTACAAATTTGAAGATTATAATTTTAAAAAAAATTAATATTAATGTAAATTAAAATTTAACATACGTAAAAAAATATTTATTGCACGAAAATACGTGGTTTTCATTGGGATTTTCCTTTTCCACAGTACAGCATTTTTTTGAAGAACCCAACATTGTTCTGAGCATCTCGTCTTTATCAGTAATGTGGTAGACAGACATGTAATCTCTGCAGTAAACTCGTACAGCCAATTGTTGGGGCTAACATAAATATGTTGTACTATTAAATATTGATGAATAACTTATAATCACTTATTATAATTAAAACAATAATAATTCTATTCGAGCGTGCGTCAAAAGTGTAAATTAAATCATTAACTACATCAACAAATGCATATTTTGACTTTCAATAAAAAATTATTTCGTCTTTTTATTTTAAAAATCTGACATATTTTGTATCATATTTAAATTTAAAATCTCAATAGATTAATCTTAAAATTCATTTTCAATAATATAATTTCGAATCAATTTGGTACAAATGTCCTAAATGATTTAATGGTCACGTTTATTTTTAAAAAAATATATTTTCAAGGCTTTTTTTTTTAATCTGCTTCCTAAATCTGTTATTTTCAAAAGATTGTAATGTTACTTATTAATTAAAGCAACAGCTTTTACGGCATGCTTCTTAAAGTCTAAATGATATAATTAATGTATAAATATTTAATATGCGCTAGACTTGTATGATACATATATAGCATTAGACTAAAATCTCGCAGCTTTGGGCGAAAGCACTTGTTAACAACAAATTAACCACACAGGTCGAGACCCCAAGCCATACTTTTTGTGTGTGTGTGTGTAAAATGTTAACAATCCGTACATATTATCCTTACTGGCATAAACAGTTAATTAAACTGGATACTTTAGTTCTGTAATCAGCATGGTGTATAGTTCACTGTATTGTATAATTATTAACTTACCATAATGGCTCTGTTACACACAGCACAGTACCTATTACGAAATACAGCATGTGTAGCAGTGTCTACAGCCCAAGCAAAGTAATCTACGGTGACCTCATCGCTGGAAATATCTTGTTCACAAAATCTGATGATTTCTTCATCTCCTTTAAAGTCATGGAAACATGATCTAATGTAGAGGAAGGTCTCTAATGACTCTATATGTGCACAATCTAATTTAGACAAACCTACAATATTCGGGCTGTAGTTATAGGTTTGAGGATATGAACTGTATTTCAAGTTCCTGTTTCCTTTTTTCATCCATCGGCCAGTTCCATAAATGTCTTTAATGTCATATATTTCATTGTCAAACTCTGACAGGGGAACATAACCCTCTTCAATAGCAGGGCAACAAATCCCGTAGTGCTCGCATTCGGGTTTCTTGCAGCTGCAGTCCAAGCAGTTTAAACTTTGAGACTCTGTGTCAAACGAACTTAAGGCAACTCTCTTTCCTTCACTGCATCTTACAGCACAGTAACTCTCTTGATATAATTTAGCTGATATTGACTTATTCCACTTGGTATACTCTTGGGTTATTCCATCCAAAATACACGAATCCATCCCTAAATTACCTGGTGATACTACAACTATATTAGTAGTAACCAACGTCAAGTAGCCTACAAAGTTCACTCCATTGAAAGCTTTCATCGTGCTCCTAGTTTTTAATCGATGTAAATAAACAGCTTTCACTCGGCTCTTCAACACCAATTAACACATTCTATCATGTCAATATTGTTTGTTTGTTGTTTTTTGTTGTTCTTATTTCTATGAATCCAGGGTGACAGATGTAAGGTACAGTGTTAAAACTTGAATATGGAGACAAGCAGTTGATGTTATCAGCGAAAACCGCGGAGCGGAGTCCTCGTCTTATGATTCTGCAGCTGTTTGGGATGTTTGGAGCATTAAAGAGCAATATCATAGGAATGATATCTATCTATCCATCAATCAATCCATCCATCCATCCATCCATCCATCCATCCATCCATCCATCCATCCATCCATCCATCCATCCATCCATCCATCTATCCATCTATCTATCTATCTATCTATCTATCTATCTATCTATCTATCTATCTATCTATCTATCTATCTATATATCTATCTATCTATCTATCTATCTATCTATCTATCTATCTATCTATCTATCTATCTATCTATCTATCTATCTATCTATCTATCTATCTATCTATCTATTCTTCAGTGTGTCTTATGTCTGTCTCTATATCTATTTATCAACTTTTTATCTATCTATCAATTAAGAAAATCTTAACCCAACTCTATTTTGAAAATTTAATTTTCCTTGTATAAAGTGATTGGGTTTTGATACTTATAGGTATAATAATGTCAATATACTTACGTTTTGTTAACGTAATTGATTTTCTTAATTGGTAAAGTGAGAATATAGCATCAATTTTTCATAACTGTATAATAATTGGATTAAAAAATTTCCCATCCACGTAAAAATGTACACACCCTATTTCCTACTCCTGATATACATGTACCTAAGAAGTTTAATTATTTTTCAATTTCATTTTGAGGCGTAATTTTTAGCTGCCTCGGGCAAAAGAAAGTATTTAATACCCCCCCCCCCCCCACACACACACACAAACACACAACCAAAGAGTTTTAACAAATTACTAAAATCATCCATGGAATTGTAATACTCTTATTTTCGAAAAAAAAATTGTTGAGTTTCAGATTATGCTTTGTTCTTATTGGGATGAGTGATAAGTGGATTAGTGAATGCTATTGACTATTGGGCTATTTCGTTTTGCTGCACTGATTGAATTAAACGGCATTTCCTTATTAAAATATATTTAAAGGTTATGTTTTAACTACTTTTTCAATTTTATACAAGTACATTTTTGGAATAGATAAAAAGTAAATGCTTATTAAATGTTAAAAATACAAAGCCAAAATTCTTTTTAATATTAGCAAATTTGAACAATTTTAAAAGTAATCAATAATCATATGTATTAATTTTACTTTTAAGAAGGGGAAAATACATAACCAATTTTTTTACGCCCGGTTATTAAATCACAGAAACTTAGAGCTATGACTACAATAGACAATTTATGCTATGACGTCATTAGCCTATTTATCAACTTTAAATTAATGTTATATTTATTTCGCCATATTAACAACGCACTAAAAATTTACAGATGTTTGGGTTTTCCCGATAAATGTGATTACGATGCAGTTCTGAGCTCATAATTCTTTTATTAATAATTTTTTAAAATAAATTTTACATTCGGATAAAATGTTTAAAATTGTTCTATAGTTGTTACTTTAAATGTATTTGTAATTTATTATAATAATACTTAAACTTTTTCTAAAATAAAAAGGGATATATATTTTTGCGCATTTAAAGTGATTTGATTTCCGTAAAATAATAAAAAATAACTATATTTGTTTTTAAGAATCCGAACGAATCAAAATACTTTCGATTCTTTAGCGTTATGTCAGTATAGCTCATCTTTATATATATATATATANTATATATATTATATTACGCTTCTGGTGTGACTTGTGGACTGCTTCCTAATTTGCGAATTTGGTATTGAGAGTATATTACAAATAATTCTAAATTTTTTACTGAATTCAGGGTTCAATAATGAGTTCAATAGCGTGTAACATATAATTCCCAATAACTAAGCTAAATGATTTTTACATAACACAACTGCGTTTGGAGCGTAACATTTTCTTTTCAAAATGAAATCGTCTCACTTTAAGTTTGTTGTAGAAATGGTAACCAGACAAAACGTTAAAAGACAAAACGACAAGTGAAAAAACGACAAAGGACAAAACGATAAGGTGACAAAGCGACAGGGTGACAAAACGACAAGGTGACAAAATGACAAGGTTTAGGTTAGGGTCAGTCTGATAACTGAATACTGTGTTTTTCCAACTATAAGGCATGTAAAATATCTAAACAAGTTGACCATACTTTATTGTATGTCACAGGCAGTGTTTCCCAAACCTTTTTGTTGTGCCATGCCCCACCTAACCCTTTCTAAAATGTGTATGCCCCCCATGTATCATTTAAATAATTTTTAATATTCAAAAATAGGGTTGTTCCCTGAAGAAACTTTAATAATAGGTTTTAGGAAGAAATCACTAGGAAATTGGTAAGGAATCATAGTAAGTAAAATTTCAAAACGCATCCAATGAGGCTTAGATAGTAAAATCTGTATTTTACGTACAATTAAATTTAAGTGAAATGTTTTGCCCCGACTAACATTGTATTCCAAGATCGTAATATTCTTAATTGCTTTTTACTATAATAAAATTATTTTACAAATAAGGTGAGTAGGCCTACGGGATCGATCTAAAAATTCTTGTGATTTTCTCGCTATAAGGAGAAAAAAACATGGCATGATGTGTAAATACTGTAATGTTAAATGAAATATAGGAATTTCAATTTTCATTAGCATTTAGAGTCTTATGAAGACTTTCAGTATAATAGTTATATAGGTTGAAGCAATGTAATATATAAAGTGTTGGTTATATACTTGAAAATATTAAAAGTAACGAAACAAAATAACGAACAAGGCGGGAGCAAAGCCTGCATCAAGGGGGGAAAAAAACAAATTTAAAAAATTGAATGAAAATAATGCAAAAGTTAAAATGAACTTATCTTGAGTTGTGTCCGAGAGATTAATGCAAAGCGATTGTGAGCTCTGTGCATGTAAAGAGATAAACAATAGAGCAAAGAAAACGAAGGGAAAAGGAGGGACATGACGATTGATTGTAAATAAGAAATGGTGTTGATAAAGAATCAGAAGACATCAGATCCATACCATGTGATATCTGCATCCCAAAGGTGTGTATCAGTTTTTCCTCAAAACTCAGCTTACCCAAGGTGTAGTGTAAGGTATTCCCTGGGAGAAATGGTTTTAGGGGGACGTTTAATTTCTACAAAGATTCATTTCAGAAATACATATTTAAAAATAAAGACTTTTTTTTTCTTGACAACATTATGTATCTAGCCTTTTTTCCCCCGAAACACTAAAAAAATGTTTTTCTTTTTTCAAACAAGAGTACAGAATGATTGCCTAATAAAATGACGTATAACACTATCTTGCTGACTAAAGTCCTGAACAAGAGGATACCACTGAGCCTGGTAAAAATCCTGGCTTTAGTAAAATAGACACGAACTTTTCAGGAAGTAATTGATCTTCCTTTAAAACATCGATTTCTAAAGTTTGATTTTTCAAAAAAAAACTATTCGGTATATTTAAAACATATTTATTAAATGGTGATTTTTCTTTCATTTCTTTAATATGATGATAATTATGATTATCAGATTTGCTTCGGCAAGTTACCACAATGGAAGCTGTCAGAGAGTAGCTTCTCTCCTAATAACAGGTTGGTATCCACGGTCTGCGCTATTCGCAACGTATCTAAAGTTGCTGAAAAATCTTTGCCTGGCATCTTTGCCTATGATCCTATGATGACATTTATGAGCATGAAAATGATCAATTAAAATGTATGTTACAAATGAATGAACTGGTAAAACTAAGTTTCGCAAATTGTATTTTTGAAGTAACAAAATTAATAAAAAATTTCCCATTCTCCCAAGACCTGTGAGCCAGAGGATGTCAATTCAAAGCTGGAACGACAGGAGTGCATGAGATGCCACCTCTGATGTACACTTAAGAACAACACTCAGTGATAGTGAGGGGCTTTAGGATTCACCTACTTCGGATCAAATGAGAAAACCATCCTGATCAAAGTCAAGAGGCTCAGGAGACTATTTGTATCTAACCTCTTTTAAGTCACACGTCTGCTATATATCGAGGATGAGTCTTAAAAAAAGGGGTTAGGAGCAACAAAAGGTATGAAAGGATGGATGCCCTCACATGAAAGGATGGATGCCCTCACATGAAAGGATGGATGCCCTCACATGAAAGGATGGATGCCCTCACATGAAAGGATGGATGCCCTCACATGAAAGGATGGATGCCCTCACATGAAAGGATGGATGCCCTCACATGAAAGGATGGATGCCCTCACATGAAAGGATGGATGCCCTCACATGAAAGGATGGATGCCCTCACATGAAAGGATGGATGCCCTCACATGAAAAGATGGATGCCCTCACATGAAAAGATGGATGCCCTCACATGAAAGAATGGATGCCCTCACATGAAAGGATGGATGCCCTCACATGAAAGGATGGATGCCCTCACATGAAAGGATGGATGCCCTCATATGAAAGGATGGATGCCCTCAAATGAAAGGATGGATGCCCTCACATGAAAGGATGGATGCCCTCACATGAAAGGATGGATGCCCTCACATGAAAGGATGGATGCCCTCACATGCTTTCCTCACTCACACATCCACAGATTTGAAACTTAATCAAAATATCGGACTGCGTTTGAACCTACAAGAATAGTGAAATTATACGTCAATTTAATATGGGCAGTATTGGCAAGGAAATCTTTCATTTCAACCGTAATACCCAAGTGTTTCATCTCAAATATCGTCTATTGTTGTTATTGTTGTTTTTTTTTTTTTTAAATTTTTTTATTTAGAGAATGTGAAAGTTAATTTTAATAGAGTTTTGAGCATCCACGCAGCAATTTTTTTTATAAAAATAAATTCGAACAGATACGCTGCACTCTGCAGCTGGAATTCTACAGTTGTTTTAACATAATAATATACATCCATGTTTTTAATTTTATTCAGATCTATATTTTGACGAAGAACTATTGATTTACATACTTATCAATACATACTGGATCAAACTAGCCTCATTCTGAGCCACCGCCACATGCCGCCATTATGTATATTTTGCAGCGCATACAGCGCAGTGAATGCGTATAAAGTAAATAAATCGCATTTATTTAGTTTATTATAAATGTAGTGACTAATTATTTTAATAATTGTTTTAACCGTTGTGTCTAAACGTCAGTTAAGCGAACTATCATCGTTATCGCTTGCTAATTAGCTCCATCTGCAAATTTACAGGTGTAGTTTCCGCGTCTGTTACAAATGGGTTACGAAACAGCTCGAAATTACATTTCTAAAACGACGTGCAAAAGCATTTTTTTTCTCCAGGAAAGTGAGCATTGGGAAACATCATAGCGTTGACTTTGCTATAATTTTACGCCGGTCAAGACCTCGCGCGTCTAATATAATTGTTCCGCGGGCCGCATGTGTCCCGCGGGCCTTGAGTTTGACACATGTGACTTGGAGGGAACATTGGTAAGAGGTATGTTAGTTTCATTTTGTTGACTTACATAATGTATATTTCGCGTGAGTCTGTGTATTATAACTCTTCAAAGGCAAAATAATTAGCGGTACCCGGTAGTGTGTGAAGAGCGTCTGCTGTCCTCAAGTTGATGGAGAGTCTAACATAAATAATAGATCAGGCGTTAATTGCTGTATACGAGATTACGCTTGCTTTGGAGAGATGATTCTCTTTCTAACATTTCATGTTTGGCCTTATCTTTGTTACTGAGAGTACGCGGCGCGGGTTTAAAATACTGATGCATCCCTAGGGTGTGTGCTTAAACTTTACCAGAATAGTAAAGTGTACTTTGAATCTTGTTTTCTTGCACACACACAAAAAAAGAAGCAAAATATTTATGATTGCAGTCCCACAAAAGTCCAGGTGAAAGTAATCTCGGGGCGGTCATTGTATAATATCAAAGTTGATTCATGGCTTTTTTTTTATGGGAAGGGATCAACGAAGGCGTTTAAAATGATATTTTTTTAAAAGTAATAATATAAGAAACGAATGTGGTTAGCTTGAGAAGAACAAAGATACGTGGGCGAAATAAATAAGAACACTAGTTAGTATTGGTATTAGCAAAGCAAGAGGAAGCTAAAGTAGTTTCCATATTTATGGGATAAAATAATTACAAGTAGGCCTATATACATAATACATATGTAAGAACCATACAAAAGATACAAAACTAACACAAAGTAAGGAAGATGTATATATCAATAGTAGAGGGGAACAAACAAAATGGCTTCACGTGTCAACTCGTCGAAGACCGCATGTCATTACACATTATATATATATATATATATATATTATATATATATATATATATATATATATATATATATATATATAATATATATATATATATATATACCGGGTATATTTAAAGACACATCTATTTCGCAGACACCTTCTGGGATGATTGTCTACCTTATTTTCCAGTTAATGCATAATCGCTGTGTTGCTTAGGGTTGAAATGGCTAGAACGAGTTTGTCATTGTATGCTTGTAATTAGTTTTTGTAGTGTTGCGTTTGTTTTAAATGTGGTAAATTATAGATTTGTTTCTTGTTAACTTTGTACCGCGCTTTGGGGATGAAGCGTGTTTTTGAAATGAACTTTATAATTATTATATATATATATATAAATGAATGTATGTATTTATGCCCCGTGCCGTATGCGCTCCTATACCATTCATCCGATTGCGATAAAACGTTGGTGTATCGTTGTCTGCACCCCCTGCGATTTATTCTGAGTTATTACAACCATTTTAAAATATTCCATTGGGGCCGGGGGGCCCTAGATTCACTTTCTCTTATATGAGCTTTATAAATATAATTTCAAACAGAGCTAATGTATGGGTGGATGGAATTTGAATCAAATACAAAAAGGAGATTTCATAATTTATATATATATATATATATATATAATATATATATAAATATTTATATTTATACATGTATGTATGGCATATATATATATGTGTGTGTGTATGTGTTTGTGTGTGTGAAAACAATTAAAATGAGATAGACCATGGAAAATGAAAACTAGTCATGATCACAATTTTCTCTGCAAAATTGACGACTCGTGTGGAGATACTGATCCTCCATCGAGCTAAACACACAGCTGAAATTTAAAAGCAACTGTTGCTGTCTGTCGTGGAAGTGCATGATATAACTTTCTAATGGTGTGTGAACCCAAGACTGTGTAGGCTCATACTCTGTTTTGGTCCCCATGTGAGGTAATATTTCCTTTTTAATTCTATTAGCACTGTCTGTCGTGGAAGTGCATGATATAACTTTCTAATGGTGTGTGAACCCAAGAATGTGTAGGCTCATACTCTGTTTTGGTCCCCATGTGAGTTAATATTTCCTTTTTAATTCTATTAGCACACACAGTGCGTTTTTATGACTTCAATTTAATTTCCATTTTAAAGCACGCTGATAACAGGCTTCAGACGCTAGCATATTTGAGATAACCAATATAAACAAGAGAGAAATATAATTATTTTAAGACTATCTTATGTGTATGTGTGGCTAATGCAATGCGTTAGACATTTGTGACATTTCCTTTCAAGCACAAAAATAAATTATCAACAGTTTTGGACTTATGCACCACATTGTGCTCGTTTTTTTTCTTGGCTCCTGCTCAATTAAAGAAACAAGTATCATTTCCTTATTAAATAACATCTAACAGAATGTATATATTTTTGTCTGACGAAGAAACATCACAGTGTAATTTTTTTTTTTTTTTTCATTTTTACTTTTTGTGTGCCTTAAGTAGGCCCATGTATATAAAGTTTTACCCCATTAAAATACTTTTTCATCTTCACTGCGCTTCTTCATTGTCCAATTATATTTGCATAAAATTGAGTTAAAAACAATCTGTGTTGTTTTTCTCAAGCTTTTAATTGCCCTTGGCCTTCTTTAACGGTTTATTTATCTCTGAGGCCTACTTTAACAGTTTATTAACCTCTGAGGCCTTCTATAACCGTTTATGAACCTCTGAGGCCTACTTAAAGAGTTTATTAACCTCTGAGGCCTTCTATAACCGTTAATGAACCTCTGAGGCCTACTTAAAGAGTTTATTAACCTCTGAGGCCTTCTATAACCGTTTATGAACCTCTGAGGCCTACTTTAAGGGTTTATGAACCTCTGAGGCCTTCTATAACTGTTTATGAACCTCTGAGGCCTACTTTAAGGGTTTATTAACCTTTGACGCCATTTGTTTGGTTCAAAACAAATACTATAGCAAAGTGCTTGAAAACTAACATTGAAAAGATAGAAATAATAGATAATCTACAAAAAATAACCTGATTTTAAAAGACCAGGATTTTAAAATTATAAACCAACTATCAACATATTTAAGTGGATTAAATTTTCATTTTTTGCGATGCCTTTTCATTACAGCCCTACATGTATTAATAGGTAGTTAATACTCACACAAAAGGTTAGATGCAAGAAAGAAATCTGGTCTCACTCTTCACCTGATTTTTAAAACTATAAAACGTTCTTATTATAAGACATGGAATTTTTTTAATCTAAATTAAATATAGAATGGGAGAAACAATTTTAAAAAATAACTCGAATACATGTTAAAGTATTGATATGCAAGATGTTAGCATTGTTTATTTAAGCACATAATAGCAGTTGAGATATTGGATCCAAGATGTACAATGTTTGTTTTATTATTTGAAACTAATGGGTCATGATAAATAATCTTGTGAAAATTTTTAACCTCATAAAAATGTTAAGTGCTTAAATCTCAGTAGCCGTTTCCACAGCGTCAGAACTAAACTTGAAATCAAAGTTTATGCACAATATTATTTCATCCCCCCTCCCCCCCCCCCCCCCTCCTTTTTAAAAAAAAACAACTCACAAGGGTTTTAAATGAAACTTGTTAAAACAATCAAAAATGGAATGTAGCACCCAAAAGTCAGATAGATACAAATGTCATTACCGAATTATTGGAGTCTAAAATAAAAGTGTCAATTGTGGTTAAAATAACTGACATGCTAGACCATGATACTAAAACCTCAAGATGACAACAATTTAATAATTGTTTAGCAGAATCAAGCTAAAATAATACTTGTTTCTTTTTTTTTAAAACTTTAAATGGGACCGCTATCAAGTATAATTGAATCAGGTTAATAATTAAACATCATTGAAAAAAATTTTTGAAAGACATCAGTCATGAAATGTTCCTGACCTAAATAACTTCATCCAGGCTTTTGCTCTTTTTATTTGACATCCTGTTCGTTAACTTGTTCATTAAGTTTTAAATATCACATGGTCAACAGTTAACAATATCAGGGAGTGTGGCCAGAAAATAAATTGGCCTCTCTTTATGGGCTAGAGCACCATGTTAATCCTTGGGGATGGATTGTTTACAAAATGCTCCAGTCTATGAAGGTTTGATCCAGGGGGTGGTGGCTTATCTATGCGGACTTTGCGAGACCGCAGATATCCAAGGCTCTCTTCTGTAACATCCCTGCATTCCTTTACCTGCAGCGCATTGAGCTTCAGACAGTAATGAGAAATCAATCTGAAATGAAGTTTGAAAGCATCATTTTTACATGTATTTATAATCCTTCAATTTAAATTAATCAGACAGAAAATCTATTTTTCCTACTTTAAAAAAAATATGAACAAGAATGTGTTTTTCTTTTTCCTTTAAAAAATATTACTATTAGGCTAAACGAAAATAACACAACTTCAAAGAGCAGAAAGGAGCTATATAAAAAATTTAATAGAAGAGATAGCCCCCTTTTTACTCACAATGGAAAGATTTGTTCTTACTTGACAGAACAATCTGTTACTCTCCAGCATCCTCTGAGACTTAAATGAACTAAGTTTGGGCAGCAGTGAGCCACAGCACCAACAGCTCTGTCTGTTAATCCATACAGGTTAGCAAGGAACAAACACTTTATACTGGGGTGAAAGTAAATCACTCATATTACTATGGCGACACATAATTAGATTTAAGGTCAAGGTTGCTTTCTGTCTATTACTTAAATATTTCAGGACAGGACATATCACATTTAAAAAAAAGTATATTTTTCCTTTCACTAGTTAACTCTTTCTTTGCCCCATTATTGTTTAAAGCCAATTTGCATGTATTTCCTTATCCATACGTCTTCTTGTGTTTTATATTTATTTCCGTACCCACTGACTTCATTAACAGTTTGCAGTATTCTCTCATTTAAAACAGCTTCCAGCGCTATAAGATATGTTCTTTTTCCATATTTATTTTTACTTATTTATACCTATAATTTCCATAAAAATGCTATCAATCACATTTGGCATAGACATTCAATAATTGAATTATTTAATTATTCCCCAAAGTAGGTATAAATAAAATAAATTAGACAAGCAGTATTTCATGACTATTTATGGTTTAAGTAGGCTAAACTTCGATTTCTACAATAAATATTAATAAATAAAAATAGGTCTACTTATTTTATTTTATTAATAAAAGCGAGCTGGTAAAATGAACTACTGCAATTAATGCCTTTAGTAAATAAAAATTTTTTTTTACCTAGGAGTAAATTGCACAAGTTGGATAACAAGTTCATCATCTAGGTTCCAGCATCCTGATATGTCCAGAAATTCGAGGCATCTCTTTTTGTTCATAAATGACAAAAAATTGTCTCCATTTAACCATACACAATCTTTCAAGCTGAGATGTCTGATGTTGTTACAGTTGACACCAATATAATAAACAGTTGCACCTGACAGCGCTGAACACCCGGTCAAGTCAATTTTTTCAAGACGAGGATTGGAACCAATAACAGGCATCAGAGTTTCACTGTTGAGCCAAGACTTGGCTCCTCGTACACTGACTGACTTTAGTGAGGTACAGTTTTTTGTCATAATCTGGAATGCTTGAGCAGTAAAGTGATCACCCAAACTACTGGTGTTGACATGAAACTGTAGACCAAAGTGAGTTTGAATCAAATCCCTACACCCAGAACTGACAGCACGCAGTCTAAACAAGTCACGAATACTGAGATACGGTAGCAAATAATTGGACAAAACCTGTTCCCATGGAAGATCCAGAAGATTTATAGTTTCTATACTTGATGATCCAGTAGATTCAGATGATCCACAGGCCTGCAGTTCTGGAGTAATATGACCTATGTCATCAATAGTTAAGCTCTGCTGTAATCTCACTCCACAATCTCCTATCTCTTTATCAAATAAGGACATGGTGGAAAAAATGTATGGGTATTTCTTGTTTGAAAAAAAAACTTTCTAATCAGAAAAAGGATTCGAGAAATAATAAGAAATAGAATTTAAGACGATACCAGAAAGCAACTGTCTATAATGTACTACCAGAACTGAAACATGATTGCAGAACATAGTAATCAGGGCGAGCAATGATGAGGCTTAAGATAATTTGTGCTACATGGTTTCAGAAATGTTTTTGACTGTCAGTTCTTCCCTTGAGGCGACCAATTTTGAACTCTGTTTTAGACATTTTCAACAAGTAACACACTTCTTATCTGAAAGCTAATCAACAGTAGATGTATCTGCAAATATAGTATTTTGAAATAGTGGTAAAATTAAAGGTTTATAAGAGCAGATTCAAACATATGAAATGAAAAGTTCAATGAGATCACTATATAAGCTATTACTACCCATATTTCATAGTGATTCATACTAAATTTAAAACACACAAAATAAAAAAAAATAAAGCTTTTGAGAATCTAATTCTAAAATAATAATAAATTATCAGTGAAATAGGGTAACATCTTATGCTGCTTTCATCAGAAATTTAACATCATTAATAAATACACACATAAGAAATATATATGAAACATTTTATACTATGTAGACCTCAAGGATTAGTACATGTTAACAAATTTAAATTTAATATATTATAATTTAATTTATAATTATAATTCTGTTTGCTGGATTTTTCTTAACTTTAAATTTTAACTATTCATATAGTGAGTAGGCCTATAATCAGACTACAGGATTATAAAATAGACTTGGAAAAAGAGGCCTATGCCCTGAGTATTAATTATTAATATAGTAATATAGTCTACTCTGATCACTGATCTAATTTGTACTAAAAATTTTAGGCCTACTTAAATTGAATTAATAATTTAACATTCGGCGGGCACTTTTTTCGCAATATAGTAGTAGTGTACCAAATTAAAATCACAAATGAGTGACTGCTTAAATAAGTTTATCTTATTGGATTATTGAAACACAACATATTTTTTTAAATAAGATAATCAGAAAACATAAAATGGAAAAGTAAATTTAAAAAAAAAAAACACTAATGATAGAAATTAATATTTTATTTGTCATTTAATAATGGGTACATAATTCTTAAAAAAAAAAAAATAAACATAAAGATAAAGACATTATTTGAATATAATATATGAAGTTTACAAATTGACTTTCTTCTGCTTTGAGTAAGTTGAAGCAGCACTAATTCATGGGATACTTTCTTTAAAAACATATTTCTTCTAACAATATTTTGATAAGTTCCACAATGAATAATTTATGTGTTGATTCCACTCATGTCTATCATTCAAAACATTTGACCATTGGCCAACAATGTACTTTTCTTCCTATGTTGTACTATAGATCTCTTTCTCACTGAAATTTTGTGTTTTGATGCTTTCAGTATAATGATTTGTATTGTAGATCACTGAATAGGCAACTCCAGCATTTAACCCTCTGGAGACAGAGCCTTTTCGGGGTGTATGTGCCAAAAAGACGGAGCATTTTTTAAGAGCTTGACACTCGCATTGCAAAAAAATTTATAAAAAATAAACTATTACCTTAATATATGTAAAACTATATATATTCTTGTAGGAAATTGAATGAACTAATACAATCTTTATGAATCAAACTGAAATATCAAAATTTATGCAAATGAGCTACCTTATTTGCATAATTTATGCATGTAATTTTTTTGTTACACCTAGAATAAACATGACTTCCTTGTATCAATTGTGTAAATTTTTTGATGGATGAAGCCTGAATAAGTCCTAATACTTATTTTTTGGGGAAAAAAAGCCCATGGAGGCCCGTCAGACACCTCTAGCACATGGTTCTACTCCTTTTCCACCCCCACCCCCTATTTTTCAGTTGTTACAGACACACTGTAACAGGCCCCCCTTTATGACCTAGGCACCTTCTCTTAAGCTGGATGTTACTGAGAAAGTTGTCTGCATATCTATTGGTCTCTCTCATTAACAAGTGAGTGATATTTAGTGTAAGAAAATAGCATAAAGTACTCAAATGGTGTGCATATGCCTTATTTATAGGACTTATGTTGTCTAAAAATTCAGAGGGGTCATCTCTGTCCATTTGAGGATCCTTAATACTAGTAATACTAAACCAAAAGTTCACAACATTAGCATTATCCTCAATTTGAAAGTCTTTATTTGGTTGTTTTCATCATTTTCAGTGTCAGATTCACTGCAAGAATATAAAAATTACTAAGCACAGTTTGATCAGAGTCACTGTCAGACATTCGAATTTCACGATGTGACTATACACACAAAAAAAAATTCCTGCAAACTAATATAGTGAGTTCACCTTCAACGAACACCGCCTTTACAATGCCGGGATGTGCAGGAATACGTAAGAATAATTTTGATTCGCTGGTACAACGCTATATCAGCCAATCGTGAGGCGCGATTTATCTGGCCGATAGTTTGGACTTACGTTTTTCGCGCCAGTCGACCTTGAGCCGATAGATCGGCCCTTACGTCTCCAGAGGGTTAAGAGGGATTTGTGCCATTTTTGCAGAGCCTGGAAATCCTGAAACTTTTTGAATTCAAAGGCTACTTCTCAAAAGCACACTGTTTGAAGGTTGATTCTTATTCCATTTTGTTTTTTATGTCTTTTCCAATAAAAAATATAGTTGTCAATAGTACCTCCTACATCATCACTATCATCCTTTTCTTTTTAAGGCAGTGAATCTTTCTCACAAATTTCAACTGCAACTTGACCTTCTGTGTGAGCCTCATCTTCAAAATCTTATTCTCCTTCTTCATTTTCAAAAGTTTTCTTTGAATTTCCTCTATATTCTATTATTCATAAGATTGAAAATTTTCCTACCACTGGCCATGCTAGACAGAAGACGTAACCTGAAATATAATGAGGATCGGTATAAATATGTCATTGAGGATCAGTATAAATATGTCATTAAGGCCCAATGTATCAATTTAATATTTTCTATTGACATATTGACATTGAAAAACACACAAACATCGGTTAAAAATAAGATAATGCATTAGTATTTAATATATTATATATTAATAGTATAGAAATATGAAAAAAGGTAACTTACCAGAGCAAAATAATTATACAATTGTCAAACTTCAAAAAGTAATAAGTGAAGGCACGCACGGTGTATCAATTAGAACAAAACAACTAAAATTTGCACTTTGAAAGCATGTTCTGCACAGTAAATGGCTTTGGCCTGTATAAGAGGAATGGAAAACATTATTAATAACCATAGCTTGCTGTCATCTCTCATTTAGGTGTTAAGTTTAGAGCGCAGACGGTTGGCTCGTTGTAGCAATCTGATCAGAAGCGCCTGACGACGGAATGTTGATATAATATTCATCACATTCACATAATTACATCTAATTCTTGAACTTTAAGTTAAAGTTACTAGCCTAAATTAGGGTAATCCTAGGCTAGAGCAGCAAACAAAATCATAATAAATTTATTATATATTATTAATTATATAATATAATAAGTAAATTTAATTAGCCAAAGTCAAAGGTCTAGACTAGACTCTAGAGTAGATACTAATACTAGAGACTAGTCTAGTCACTAGAGTAACAGTAGGCCTATAACTATAGCATATAGCCCTAAAACTGATTTTAAAGAATATAGCCTTTATATAGCTTACACTAAAATGTCGTCTACATACTACATTCCTTTTTATACTTAAATATTAATTTTCAAAAAAATATTTAAAAAAACATAATAATAAATATGCTCCACTTCACTTCTGACCAAAACTTCAGACAAGAAATGTGTCGGTTCGGTTGAATTGCTTTGCATACTTACTAATATTAATAATAGCCTAATTGAGTAAATTTCCTTTTTAGTGACTTTAGCCACTTTATGCATAGGCTTACACTACACTACGGAGTTCAGTCCAATAAACTATTGAGTCTACTGTTAGACTGTGGCGGTGGTTTTTTTTTTAGTTTAGTAATTTAGTACAGTAGTACACGGTACGGTTTAGCCCAACCCACTTCACTGCGCTTATCAAGTTATTTTTTAAAAATCACTTGCCGTTGTCTTATAATTTTTGGTTTAAGTTGAGTAGGAGACCGAAAGCAAAAAGCCTCTTGATAAGACTGTGGCTAAAATCAAAATAAAAATGATCAGATGAATAATATGATTAATAAAAAAAAATAATCATTAGTATTATTTTAAAAAAACCAAGTCAATTAAATAAAAGAGCTACATTTCCTGCATTGTTTCCCTTGTATTAAAGGACTTACCAGATTGCAAATAAATTTCAAGCTAAAGTAAAAATATAATTCATTAATTCACATTGATTAACTTAGCATATTTCTGGGTAACAGGTTAACTAGATTACTTCACAAAATTTCAACACGTTAAAAAAATTTAAATCGTTTTACTGTATTCTTAGTTCTTTATTTGCATCTTTTAATGTTTAATTCTTCTGTTATCCGCAAGAGCAAGGGGGAAAAAATGCAAGGCACAAATGACAATACTAAATTGAGTTCATGCATGCAGGCCTGGATTAACGTTTAAGCAATATAAGCTCGGGCTTCAGTTGGGGAGGGGGGGGGGAATCCATCCCTCTATTTTGATTTTATTAAACATTTTCTGGGGATTGGCCCACTAAGCCCCACCCGAGATCCCACCACAACTTTCACTCGTGAGCCCTCGACGCCTCATCCTCTTTTTCGACTCCTGCTACCCCTTGATTTATGACACCCAGTGGCGTAGCTTTTTAGTGCCCCTCGGGTCAGGACGAGTTTTTTGACGCCATCTTCCACGAAAAAAAAACCCTGCAGTACCATAAAATTTTGGCGTAGTGAGTGATGAGGACAAAGAAAATGTGATTATTAAAGAAAAAGAAAACCCTACCATTCGCTTACAATAACCATCAGTCCGAACTGTAGATAAAAGAGACACTAAAAATCTGTGTAATAAAACACACATATATATATATATATATATATATGTTAAGCTCAAATTATGATTACCTTTACTAGAGATACAAATTCAAACGTTTAAGGAGATTCCTTCATCAGTACAACAAAAAACATTATTATTATAATTATAAATGAAAGTTTCGTAATATATAACTAAAAGGAAAAAAAGAAAAGAATAATAATGGGCACAGGTTCCTAACGAAAACATAGAGATGTCTGAAAGAAACACTTCTAGCTGTTCTATTCTGTAGTTATTGTGAATATTTCTCTTGCATGGAAATGTTTCGGTATTTGGACTTTACATCAACATTTAGCATTTTCCGTGTTCTGTTAACTTTAGGCCTATTATTATTATTATTGTGTCTATGTCGCCTAAGCCTAATAAATAATTGGCTACTGACCCACGACTATCAATAATTAAATATACTCTTGTAGATGAAGACTTCAGAAATTCAGTGAAGGGAAATTGAAAGCCAGCCTATTAACTAGTATGACTATGTTAGTCTGTAGTCTGTATACTGTATAGTATTGTATAGTTTACTATTATAGTAGTATAGTATAGTAATAGTATGTAAATTGTAAATGTAACTTTCAGAAAAAAAAAATGTAAATGTAAATTATTTGTCTTGATTCAGCTTTGCATCCCGGTCCAGTATTAAAAATTAAGTTTTAATAAAGTATAAATGAAAAATCATCAAAAATGTCATTAAGAGTGCTTACAAAAAATGTAATTTAGGCTACATGGTTTTGATTCTTAATAAATCTTAAGTTGGTAGAGTAGATTAGAATGTAAATTATTAATAAACAAAATTTAAAATTGAACAAAAGTAATAAAACTATGAATAGCATTTATAAAAATAAGGATGGGGGCTATCCATAAAGTACGTCAGGCTATTTTTACCCCCCCTCCCCCCTGTTACAAACTGTCACAAATCTCGGACTCCCCCAGGTACGTCACACTTTCGAACAAAATTTTATTTTAATTAACACCTATTTAAAATTTAATCTAAAACACACTTCACTATTAAACTGTATTAAAATATAAAATTTTCACTTAAAAGAACTGGTTACCGGAAATTTGATCAAAAGAAATTTCGTCTACGGTAATTTGATCGAACGGAAATTTGGTCGAATCTTTTTTTCCGTTCGCACGTTAAAATTTTCTTCAAATTTCTTTTTGAACGCACTTTACTATTTAAGTAAAACAAATAATTTGTTCAAATAGAAATTTGATGCAAAATTGTAACGTAAAAATTGAAAAGAAGATTCGACCAAATTTCCGTTCGATCATATTACCGTGGACGAAATTTCTTTCGATCAAATTTCCGGATACGAAAAGAACTATCACATTATTAAAATGACTTTAATAGTAGAATAGTTACTAGGGCTCCTAGCAAGAGGTATCGTGAACAACACATTCAGGAGATACACATTTCATGCTATTTTAACCTAAAACTAATTAAAATGTTTTACAAAATGTTTGAAAATTATTTTTAAAGCTAGTAAATTCTACTAAAAAGTAAAAAAAATTAATTAGAAATGAAATTTAAAAAAAATATATGTTTGACGTCACACATGGCCTGAACCGGGAATTTCAAGGTCCACGGCGAATTTCCCCTCGCGGGTGAATGAAATGCAGTCCAGCGGGTCTCCTAGAAATATCGAAAGACCCGGCCCCATGTTGCTATTCGGAGAGTTGAGAGTTTGGGTTTATTAAAAAATATTTTAAAATTATTGTAGGGTTTGTAAGACAAAATTTGGTATGAAATGAAAGATAATTGAATTAACTATATGTTTGTAAACTTACTTCTTCAGTTTAACTAAAATAAACTACCACAAAATTTCACAAATGGCATTTGAATAGAATTTAGTCAAAATGGAACTGGAAACCCATCGCCGCTATTCGGACCCGGGTCCCATTAGACTCAAGCTATTCGGATATCATTTGTGAATTTTTCAAATATTAAGCAGCTAGACAATACAAATTACCAATAAGTCTGACACATTCATTTCCAAAGAAAATTACTAATATTAACAATACATTCATCCAAGAATTCCACAACATTTTAAAATGTTATGCAGGTGAATTTTATTTCATGGCAGATGTCATCTTTCAAATAAAGATCAACAGCCTATTTTTTAAATTTTAGATCCTTTCAATGTTGCCATCAAAATTAACTTGAACTCAATGAACCAAAAATAAAGATACATGTTTGCAGCTTTAAATTAAAAATTTTCTTATGTAGGGCTTACTCCTTGATATTAAGGGTGTGAGGATCACTGATATTGTCATTTATCATTTTGAATTTATAAGTTGCAACACAACAACATATATGAGCTATTTATCTTTAACATTTAATAGTTTATGTTTATTTTTCACTCCAAAAATGGTAGTTTATTGAATCTATATAATATAGAAAAAAAAAAGAAGCTAACATTTAATAGTTATTTAAACAAGAAAATGCTTTTCTAAAGGGTATTTGCTGCTTTTATTTATTAATATATAATCTTATCAACAAATCCTGTAAATAGGACATTTTTCTATTGAGAAATATGCAAGAAATATGGGCAAAACCACGAGTTAAAAAATTGGTCACAAAATGTGGAGTAAAACTCAATGGTAAAAAAAAAAAATTACTTTAGGTCTGCACTAAAACATTTCTAACTTTGAACCACATGAACTAGAAAGTTGATCTTGGTGGATTTTTTTTTAAAATCCATTTAATGGGCTCTATTTAACTGTATTGCATTTATATCATTATTAATATATTAAAATGTTTACCAAAGTACGTTCTATCATAATAGCTCTCTAGATTAATATTATTAATTATGATTCAGATTAGGTGGTGATGATAATATTCATATTTTATTTTTAGCACCATGTCACTAATGTCATGCATGACTGAGTCATGATGGAGAACACAAACAACATTCTTGTGCTCTTCACTTTTAGTGTTACTACAGCAAACTGTAACTTCACTACACTGTCACAGTATTTAAACACCATAAAGTAAATTATACTTGTCTTAGGCCTAAGTTAATTATTAAAATAGGTCTATATAGACTCTCTAGATTAACCAATTACTTATTGACTACTGACTACTGGGTACTCATATTATTTGAACTAAAAAACTACATGTAACTAATAGAAAAAGAAAAATAATCATTAGGTTAGGCTGCAAATAATGAAATATCAGTCTATTTTAGCTAATTAACTATAATAGTTTAATACAGAGCCCATAGGCCTACAATTATTACAATATATATAATTATAGTAGGACCTATAAGTGTAGGTAGTATACTATACAGTATAGTCAGCCATTATAAAGGCCTGTAATGGGTGTCAACAAAATGTTTTTGTCAGTCTATAACTTTAAGTGTGTGAATGCAAACAGGATTCAGTATTTGACCCATCTGTTAGCCTGAAGCCTGATCAGGCTCTACTGCTTGTGACAATCAAGTAAGTTTTTTTAGGCCTAAATAAAAAAGTTTCTTTTCAAATTCCCATTTTGTGAATGTATCTAGGGTAACTTGTAAGATTAAAAAAAAAAAATTAAGCAAATAAGTTTAAAAAATACAACCTCTGGCATAAATAGGTTTAATAACATTTTCCAAAATGTTCAATTATGTACTGGTTTATCCATAGCTCCAACAGTAAAGAAACACCTACTTTTGATTTTATAAAAGTTTTATATAGCTGACATCAACAATAATTACACTGAATAATGGAAAGTGATATTTCTTTCCTTATTTTTTTAGACTATTATATTTGTTTTGAATAATGATGGAATCATGAAGAAAATGGCTTGAATAAAATTATGTTTAAAGCCTGGCACATTTATTTTCAGAAATCTGTTTGCTTTCTAATACCAATTGGGTAGTTGAATTTTGATCAAATGGAGCCAACAGATTCTAAAAAGCAAACGGAGGATCATATTTTAATGAAGGAGGAACAAGAACAGGTAAAGCAGTCTTTTCTAAAACTATAATTTTGTATTCCGTACCTTTACTTTTAAACATTAATTTAATGTTATCGTAAAAAAGAGAAGCTCCATTAAAATTACTTGAAAAAAGTGTTACTTATCATTTGTATTTTTCTTGAATAAACTAATCAAAATAACTGTCAAATATGTTAATGTCCTTGGTTACTTGAGCATTCATTCAATACACCATTCTAACTCCTTACATGCAATGTCTAAATTCTGACAATTAAAAAAAAGGGAAACCACTTAACACATTTTGACTAACCCTACACACTTTGAACATATGTAATTATTGTGCAGAATATCTCATTTTAAAGTTATATGATGACACTTTTATGTCCTTGGCTTTCCTTGTAGATTTTACTTGAGCCTTATAAGTACATCTGTCAGATCAAAGGAAAACAGATACGAACTAAACTTTCAAAAGTAAGTATCGGTATGTTACTTGTGAGTGCCACTTTACCACCTTGAGTGAAATACAAAACACCGGCTAGTTCAATCTTTTTCTCTGTCTTTTACAATTTCTCTACCTTGGCCATACTAATGCATAATGTATGCTAAATACGAGGAAATGCAACATTTTATTCAAATCATTGACATTGAAAATTTAGATTACTAACTTCTAAAAAAAAAATAATTTCACATTGAATATGAATCAAATGAATCAATTTGCCTGCTTCAGGCTGATATGACATTAAAGTACATTTTAAAACAAAGTTGCATGAACAAAACTTTGAGGCAGGAACAGACTTGTTTACCCCTAACTTTTGGCCATAGTAACTTCGTTTTTAAGACTACGGCACTACGACGAACTTAAAAAAAAAACTAGTTTACGGAGTGTTTTTGTTTGTTTGGTTTACTTTCAATTTAATAAATAAATAATTGGAATTGGGGAGTACTCAAAAAGTATGCATGCAACAGGGTGGGGTTGGGTGTGTAAAAATGTGACTTTTTTCATACATAAGTATTTTATTAAAGTCAATAATTAGTTTAATTTAGTTTTTCTCACCTGTAATTGTTACATAGCCATTTTAAAAATTCTATGTCAACTATGTGTCAGATGACTAAAAATAAAATAGGCAGTCTTTTGTCTACTTACTAAGTCTTAGACTAACTTTTTACTAAGCTTAGCCTACTTTTTTCAGCTTTACCGTCAACCTAGTGATAATAAAAATACTAATTCGAATAATAGTAATAATAGAAGCTTACGGTATGAGTCATGAGTCGTAGTTCTACAGTATTATCAAAGTAGAGAAATTTGATTTCGAAATTTAACGGATACATGACAACATTAGTTTGATAACTTAGTAATTGACACTAAAAAAATCTTCAATATAACATCAAGCCTTTAAAATAATTAAAGGCCTACGTTGAGAGGTTTTCCAGACACCCCCCCCCTAATAATTGAACAAACTACTTTTTGGAGCTTGAAACTACATTTCTGAGGGCTGAAAACTACTCTGACCTAACCCAGGGTTAAACAGCTCTGCAGGAGGTTAAATTCTACCTCTATTAAGACCCACTTTTCTCTGCCCCATCATTTATAGTCTTTCAGATTAACTTAAAAGGGAGGAGATCTTTTTGTAAAATTCAATGCAGTCACAACTATTTTACAGTGCAAATTTAATAATGACACTTGTTTTGGTTTCCAAACTAATCCATAAATCATCAAGAAAGCAAAGTTTGCATACAGTTAAAACTTTGATTAACAGAAACAGTTATAAATTGTTTTATTTTTACTTTCATTTTTTCTGTACGATTTTTCATGCTGTTCAGTGTTTTAAAAAAACATTTTGTATATTTTTATATCTTGCAGATTGCCATGTATGAAAATATATCCTCGGAGACACCATTTTTTTTAATAATAAATATTTTTTGTATTATTCCTCCCCATCAATGTCTCCTTTAAATCATTTTCTTATTGTTATAATCACACAATGGTGTTGCTTTTTATTTTGAACAAAAATTTGAAAAAAAAAGATAATCAATGAAGTATCTTTTCAAATTTTAAAGAATCTAGCTCACTTATTTAGATGAAGTCAAAATGTGAGTGTCAGAAAAAAAGCTTGAAAAATTGGAGTAAGAGTCATGTTTGGAGACAGTCCCCAAAAACATGGAATTAATGGTAAATAACATTCAGCAATATTAATTTAAGATGAATAAAAACTAAAGAATTCAAACCAATCTAGCGGTGTTTCAGAAAGTCCATTTCCTTTTTAAGATAAACACCTATTCATCATTTTCTAAAGTATTCTTAACTACTTATTTTTTTATTTTCAAGGCATTTAACCATTGGCTTTTGATCCCTAAAGAAAAGATATTAATTATCTCAGAAGTCATTGAGATGCTTCACAATGCAAGTTTAATGTATGTATATGTGCCTAGAGCAGTAATCTTACTAACAATCTTATTGAAATTAATTTGTACAATTTTTATTTGTCAGATATCTTTGTCTCATTTATTTTTCTAAAAGATGTTTCTTTTATTTTTATTTTGAATAGTATTGGCTATACAATGTAACTCTTTGGTGCATATTTGTGACCTAGTGCAAAGAATACATTGTAAATAGTGCGTTTAAACAACGAAATAACTATTTTTATAATAGCCAATTTGAAAATTTACAAAATTTAAATAAATCTTTTCATATTGTCAAATTGAATACATTTTTTCAAAGATGTGTCTTATTTGCCTCTTTCAGTATTGATGATATTGAAGACAATTCTAAATTAAGGAGAGGTATTCCAGGTAAGTGTTTTCAAAACATAACTTCTTTAATCATTTTTTTTTTAGTTTTGGGTTGTTGCAATTATAACTGAGCTATCTTGATACGAAAAATGATAAATTGCAAAAAAAGTTATAACTGTTGGTGACAGATGTAAAATTATTCTATTTAATTGTTTTTTTTAATGTGCAAGGCTTAGCTTCAATTTAAAACAACAATAAATTTAGATATCTTACAAAAGCATAATTTGTCAATGAAAAAATGTAATATCATCTCTTTTCTTTCAGTAACTCATTCCATCTTTGGTGTTGCTCAAACCATAAACACTGCTAATTATGTTTACTTCCTTGCCTTAGAAAAACTCTTTACATTAGGGAAGTTGGAGGAAACCACGAAAGTTTTTACAGGTAAGGTATTTAATATCTTACATTCAAAATTTAAGAACTTCTGTAATTAGAGAGAATTATTCTATAGAAAATAAAGATTTCAGTTTGAATTGACATTTACCTTGAAACAAGAATTGAAATTGCCTTCTGTCTTTAGAACATCTTCTAGAGCTACACAGAGGTCAAGGCATGGATATTTACTGGAGAGACTCAGTAATCTGTCCAACAGAAGAGGATTACAGGATAATGGTTATTAGAAGTAAGCCAGCAAAGTTTACAATTTTTCTTTAGCTGCACAGTCATCAGTGTAGTTCATGTGTGGGCTATTGGTTTAGGAATAAGGGTGTTTACAATAAGAACAAAATTGTTCTAGAAAAACATGAGCGACACTAAAAAATCATCTTAAATTGAATCCAATTTGAAGATTTTAAATAGTACATGTTTAAATACTACTTCAAAATATAGTTATCAAATATTTTGGTTCTTTCTGTTACGTATTTTAAATTTTAGTACAGTTTTTCTCTGCATAAAATAATGTGGAAGGCCGCATATGATTTAGGATTTATCTTATTAATCCATAAATACAACTATTTTATTTTTTTAACATATAAAATATAAACCATAAACAATAAAAACACTGTGTGAAATAAAAATGTTAAATATTTATAACCGTGCTTTACAAGAACTGCTGGCACAACCATATTGAAACGGGTGCTGTAGTTTACCTTTGCATGTCTGATCTGAGGTGAACATTTTTTTTTTTCATACATTTTCTCAGAAACCGGTGGATTATTTGGCCTGGCTGTTCAAATGATGCAGCTCTTTAGTGAAAATAAAAGGTTAGCTTGGATTTTATTGATGACAATGACATTTTTTTACCTAACTTACACTTAAATTTTTTAAAAATTATCCTCCAGTTTAGACTTAACCTAAAAAATGCTTGAGAATTTTGTTCCAATTCATATTTTTTCATTTAAACCATAAATTCCATTTTTGTTTATTTTTCTTATATTTTTTTTTTCTAAATGATACAAAAGTTAAGCTGTGTAAAATAATTTGATAAACCTGCCTTTGAACATTTTTCTCAGAAACTATACCATTATCATGGGTGATCTGCTCTGTTCACTCAACTCCACTACTTCAAAGAAACAACTTTTAGAGTTTAGAGACAGTCTTGTTAAAAGTCATCTCTCAGTCATATTAAACACACATATGCGCTTCATTCATATTGCCTCTTCCTTAAACATAGCCTTCAGTATTTCAACATAATAGAATATATTTCATTTAAAAATTATAGTTTTGTGTCAGTTATAAAGACACTACTGATAAATCTTTATGTTTCATATTTCTGATAATTCTTTTCCCAGTAATTTCAAGCCGCTGTTAGACATTTTAGGACTGTACTTTCAAATTAGAGATGATTATGCTAACCTGGTTTCAGAGGAGGTAAGCGATACCCTGATGCGTTATTGTTTCCAGCAGGTCAATCATGTTTAATACTATCCTCATGTCATTGAAAACCATGGAAACTTTACTGTAACCATCCCAATATTTATTTCAAGTAGGAGTAATTTTTTAAACCAAGTTTCTTCATAATGCACCCACCTTAATGATACTCTTGTAATGTCATGGTGCTATCTATGAAAATGAGTTCTTTCATTCCCAGTATGAGCACAACAAAAGCTACTGTGAAGACATCACAGAGGGAAAGTTTTCATTTCCTCTCATACATGCTATCAGGGCCAATCCTAGTGATAACCAAGTGCTAAGTATCCTTTGTCGGTCAATCTTGAACACACGAAATGCCCTGTTCATGCTGGGATTAATGTTTGTTGTGAATTGACACAAAAGTTAACATTAGATATAAGGATTTAACAATTTGATGGATAACATAAAAAGAAATAGATTTTTGTTTAAAGCTCCTTTTATTTTCACTCACCTTTTGAATAATCCGTCGGTTTTCTTCCTATCATATTTCTGCCAGTGGGTTTTTCTTTATTGCAGAGACCTCCTCCCATCATATCAATCTAATTATTTCATCCAATTGCAACTGGCTTGATTATAATTTGAGGAACTTAATATTAAACATGAGTTTTTGACAATGTCACTGTGTTTAGCTTCAGATTGTCAATGCATTTTTTAGAATGGTATTATGTAATTGCATCGTATTTTAACTAATTGGCTATACTGTCACTTTGAAATTTTAGCCAAATAGTATCTACAATGTCTATTCATATGTACATGGAAAAGATTTAAAAGCCATTCATTTCAAATCAAATAAAAGGGTTTAAGCGTTAAACCAAACCATTAAATGATGCTTTGGTCACCTACTTGAAATTAAGTTTAGAACAATAATAAGTCTAGTTTTGTATTTTTGTATAGATTAACATAGGGGGTGGAGTCCTATCTTACATAACAAAAATATTTTTTAAAATATTCATATTATTGTAATTTAACAATTATAATAATTAATCATGGTAATTTTGCCTTAACAAGCTTAAGATATACTGAGGCAAAGAACAACAGACAATGATGTCAAACGCTATTGTGTAGGGTACCTAAAGAAAGTGGGCAGTTTTGAATATACTCAGAAAGTCCTTGGTCAGCTGGAGCAGGAGTAAGTGAGAACTAAAAGATTAAATTGATGATGGAAGTTTATTGAAGAAACTTTTCATGTTTATAATTCAGTCATGAAAACAAGCTTTTTTAATGTAGTTTGTGTAGTGTTTATTAATTTCATAAAATATAATTTCATAAAATCATATAAGATTGCAGAGATTGAAGATATCTTTTTAGGTTATTATATCATGTATTTTATATTTTGTTAAATTCCTATTCCCTATCATTTTAATAAATAAAGTACAAATGCGAGACTCAATTGCTATTTATAAATTATTTTTTCCGCAGATTGCTTGTAGAGATGAAAGCTCTAGGTGGCAACCCTCATCTTTCACTTCTTATAGAGGAACTTAAAAAACTCTACAGTCAATCTACAGTTATTGAAAAGAAAGATGATGTTGTGGATGATATTGATAACGTGCCAATAAAAAAATCCAAAAGTTAATTTATGTTATTAGAGCTGCATTTCTGTTGTTTGATGGGGATTTTTTTTTATTAAATGGTGGTTTTGGGATGGGGTAACAAGACAAGATGTTAAAGACAGAAAAAAATAGCAATTCAGGACTGTTAGTGTACTTATTCCTTCTGGTAAATAAGATTTAAAAATAGTGACACTGCTTCATAATTTTAAAGGCTTTGGTGGTTAGAATTTTATGTTTATTTTATTTTTATAAAATAAAGAATTAAAAGTGATACTCAAATTGCAGCATGCAAAACACAGTTGCACCTCTGCTCTCAAAAAATGAATATAAAAAAAAAAATTAATTATAAGACAGGACAGAAATAAAAACTTCAAAGAAAATTTCAAATGCTATAAAAATTCAAATCCTTTTTTTTTTTTAAATTGTTGATGTATAACACCTTCATTTTCCAAAATTATTAGATTTTGTCAGTCTTCCAACAAATTATTCCTCATTTTAATATATTCATTGGCTGAAAGTGTTTAGGGGGGTTGCTCATACAGATCATTGGAAGGTTACATTTTTAAATAATAATTTATGGAAATAAAATCATGGGAATGATAAAATCATGAGATTGTTGTATGAATATTGATTTGCCACATCTGAGAATGATGCAAGCAATTTGAGAACATTTGATGTATTTGTCTCAATTATGATTATATGGTTTTTTTCTAAGTAGATTGAAAGATGTCTGCTTGAAAGTTTGATTAATCATTCAAAAGTAAAGTATAACAAGGATCTATATGAATAATAAATACATTTTATAGCATCATTTTATTTTGTCTTTAATGACAATATGCAATGTTTGGGTTGGAGTGAGTGTCTATAAATACCAAACCAATGGTAGATTGACTAATGTTGGTAGAAGATTATTTGTTCAGCCATATTTTTACATTCCCATCGCTTCAGATGTTTGTACTTAAATGAATAAAATTTTATGTTCAGCACTGGTAAATTGCATTACCTTGTGTTTTTATTATATGACTCAATCTGATGTCCACATTCTTACTGGCTTAATTTTTGTCCCTGTCGGAGAAATATGATTGACTCCTTGTCATCAATAATTTTTACATCAGTTATATTTATGATTATGTTCTCTTTTAAACCTTTGCCTTATAATTACTTGATGTTTAACCATTTCCCAGTTGTTTTTTAATACTGTACCGGTACAAATATGAAAGTTTTTTTGACCATGAATTAAACTCAGTTTCACTAAACACTTTGAAATGTTGAAACCAGTCAAGATTATGGTAGGACAACTATTCTGTTCTTAGATTTTTTTTCAAAAATAGGAAAATTACTATTTCATGAAACGAATTCCATGGGTATTAAAAAGCAATTATTAAGAACACAATTTTTTGTGTTCACATTTTTTAAATGTAAGCAAAGATTCATTTGAGATATTTAGACTTAGTATTGCAAGCCTAAGCTTATGTGAATCTACTCTGAAATGTTAAAGCACCTTCAAATAATAATGAAATTATGACAAGCCCTGTCTAGATTGTTGGGTGCTGTGTGGCCACTGGAGAGAGACGTTACAAAATTGAAATACTACCACTTGACATCAGTAATCCATACTCTCTATGACTTTCTAAGAATGTCTCTGAATAAACCTGTTCACCCTTCATTTATATTTGTAATGTAAAAAAAATTACTTTTATTCTTAAAATAATGTAAATTCATTCACACATCTAAAACAAGCACATTTATCATGAAATAATTAATTTTATTAAAATAATGGTCCCTCTGAAACAGAATACATTATCCCTGTACATTAAATTTCAACAGCAAATTATGGAGAGTCATAAATTAATATAAGAGGAAAATTATTTTTCTAAGTGGTCCGGTATTACAATTGCAAACAAACTTGTGTTTTATTTTCAATAATTGTATTACATACATTCTTTTGTAGAGAAACATTTCCTTTACCCAGTAACACCTTGATTACAAATTATTATTGATTTTTATTACAAACTTGTCAAAAGAAGATAATTTGTTCTATCGAAATGAAATTATACTGGAAATTTAAATCTTTGAAAGTTGTTAACTGTAACTGTGTCAACGTATATTCAAAATCTTTACACTTTTACACTTAAATGTAAACAGAAATATAAATAAAATTATTATAATTTTATATTTCATATTTTATCTGTCAGATCACAAAATTTTACATCTCATAAATTTGTATAGAAATTTACATATATCAGAAAATTCTTAATGGATTTGGATGATGAGACCCTCTTTTAAAAAAAGAAAACGTTGGAAGAGAATCCACTCAATAATAACCTAGTTATGCCTGTAAAATAAGTTTATGTTTACTACTTTATTATACATTATTTAGTTTTATGCAAAATAAATTATTCTGCCAAATATTATGTTTCATTTAAACTTATATTTATCCTGATTCTGTAGAATGAGGAGAGATGGTGACAATATTTTATTGAAATTAAAAATATTGATCACTTGTCCAATGATAAAATAAATGCACACCACGTGCCATCTAAATCATACATAATTTAGAAATGGATTATAGCAATGTTCTAAAAATTGTCTGATGTTCATACACCTTGAGTGTGCTAAATGAATTTGAAGCTATCCATAAAAATATTCATTAATTATGCGGGAAAAGAGTATATCATTTTCATAGTTAAAGGTTTGCCTTTAAAGAGAGTTGAAAAATGGATCTTCAGGATTTGACTGAAATATGTTAGTGTAAGTTCTCATGGCTGCCGTGAGAGTCACTGTAGGGCGGAGACGGCTGCCAGTATCACAGTTACCTCAAGTTCATCAAATTTTTAATGAATTTAATATCATATCAAACAAGCTGTTACTAGCTGAAGCCCTATCAACTACAATACTGAAAGACACATAGTGTAATGTGAACAACACATTTCTTTAACATGTCAACATAAAAAAAAATTAAAAAATTAGAAGCATAAATAACAGCAATAGGTTTTAGTAGACCAAATGTTAATAAAAGGTGAAACTGTGAGAAAGAATTAAAAGTTGGGTAGATGAGTTTGAACACGTAAATCATTTATCATTTTGATGTACAAATGTATCATTTCTCCAGAGACTACTTGTTTCTAGATTTAATCTTATTACTAACAAAGGGTTAAACTATTTTTATAACAGCTGTGGATGGACCTTGAGTTAAAAAGTTATTTCACAATATGAACAGCCATTTAAAAATGAGTCACCTTAACACTACGGTACCTAAGTGTTTGAAATGTAAAGAAAGCAGGGCTTAAATTTCAAATAATAACTTGAAAACAAAAGAAGAAAATAAAAAAAGTGATTCAACTGAACAATTATATAAGACAGAATTGCTTTCGATGGAAGCATAAGATTTATCTGTCAAAATCACCTGGAGCCATTAACCATGAATTAATTTGCATTTAAAGAAAATGAATTTTTTTTAAAAATCCTTAACAAGATACATTTTATGTTATTGTAAGGCACTTTTCAATATTATTTGCACATTAATTTAATGATGTAATGAAATGGTAATAATAACATCCTTGGAAATCATTAATAGAAATTACAAAGTAGGCCTAACAAAGTAGTTTTTAAATTAAATAAATTCAATTATTTTCATTAAGCAAACTCAAATCTTAAGCGTATCCTTTTAAAAAAAATATTTAAGTTGTGTATTGTAATGCCGAAATTTGATGGGTCTGCCTAGTTATGTAAGTAAAAGAGTTAAAATAATATACTGGCTTACAATCTTATTTAAGAATAGTGGGGAAAAAAAGGAAAATTTAAATATACTATATATTTTATGATACAAATACTTAGCTTCAGTAATTATAGTTAATGCTTTTTAAATTTTCCCTTTTTTTACACCTTTAATAGGAATATCAATAACTTAAGAACTTCAAGTTAGCTGACAAATTTCTATGATTACGTTGAAGTTGATTTCAAATTTAAATAAACAAGACCTGGTCACAAGAAAAACCCTGTATAAATATATATATATATATATATATATATATATATATATACATATATATATATATATGTCAAGATGATGACTAGTTGCCATTATATTATTATGCAAACACTTAGGCTATACAATTGAATAAAGTCAGCTTTTCATAAATAAACAAGACCTGTTCACAAGAAAAACACTGTATAAATATATATATATATATATATATATATATATATATATACATATATAAATATATATGTCAAGCTGATGACTAGTTGCCATTATATTATTATGCAAACACTTAGGCTATGCAATTGAATAAAGTCAGCTTTTCTTAAAATAATGAACTAAATTGACCAAACCTCACCACCCATCCATGTGAGTGGATGTGGTGTTCACAAGTTATATTCAGCAACAAAAGATATTGTCCATATCATAAAATATTAAGGTTAAAGAAACAAAGAACTCTGCTTATGCATCATTATTGTCCAAAACCAATAAAAATCATTAATGTTGAAAACAAAAATAGTATAATTGTATTTTCAATCTTTAAAAAAAAAATGGGTAGAATTAAAGATGAAATCAAACAATTACCATAATTTCAGAGTGATTCGTATTTTCTATTAAAAAATTGGTCCCTAAAGTTGTTATAAATTACTGAGATTATAAGTTAAAGCATGTCACAACTAAGTTCTCTTGGCAGTAATTTTGTATGTGGTTTATTTGGATTGTGTCTTGTCTGTCCGTATGTACCTCTATGCCATTTATCAACTATCGATCAGCTCTATCAATTATGGAGCTAAGTACTGTCTAATAAAAGTTTAAAGTGAGTTTACTTAAATATTTTAAAGTGACATTGCGAAATGGGTTAAAATTAATGTGATGGGACTAAAGCAAAGCTGTTAGCAGAAAAGAGCAAGTCAGTGCTTATAAGCAATTCTTACTTTCGAAAATGAACACCCTTGAAAATGACTGAATTACTTTTCACTCCGCCTTAAGTTAATTTTAATATAATATAGTGAAATATTTGAAAATGTAAAGAATAATAATTTAAAATAAAAGTTTTGTGATATAAAAACTTTGAGAATATTAAGGGTTTGTTAAATGCAATCTAAGTACATCAGCAATGCTCATCTCATAATACATAACATTATCTTGTCTTTACCAATTATAATAAATTTCAAGCTGCTAGTTATGATTATGTAATGAGAAAATGTTAAAAGAAAGTCTTTCGATATTTGAATTTGGCAAAAAACTAATTACAAGCAAACCAATATGCAAGTCATTACTCTCAGTCAGTAATCTTTTATAATTAAATTAGTTTATTTTTAAATTAGGAAAACACTAGGGGCACAGCAGTGACAAACTTATTATATATAATCACATGGACTGACTGTAAAACAACACATAAATGCTTCATTTCATGCACATAATTCTAACATTTATAAAATGATAACATCTTTTGATTCGGCTAACATTAATTTAACCCAATCCTACATCTAAAGACATCATTACTATAAAGCCAATAATAGCTCCACATGATGCTAGCTTGCCATTTCCACTGAAAGAGAATTTGGTAAAGTTGATTTAATCATAAAATGTCTTTGGCAAGTGAAAGAAATTTTTTTTAAATTTAAGGTCTTTTCCTAAATGTAAAAATATAAAATAATGCTTCACTTAAAAGTATCCTTCTTAAAAATAAGCATTAACCATTTTAAAAACTTTCCCCGTATAATTTAAATTATTTCGCAGGCCTATTGAGATTAATAAAATCTTCTTAGAATTGTTTGAGCACTGAGATTATATAATTTTATTTTCATATTAATAACATTACACTGTGAAATAGTCAATTAACAAAAACTAATTTCCGCTTCTATTTATTAAAAACTTTATTGAAATTACTGAAACATTTAAAATGTAAAAATTTTAACCTAGGTAAATGGAAAGTATGTTAAAGATTTACAGCATCTGCCTCAGCCAAGGCAGCTTTCGGCTCTGTTGAGCAAAACTATTATAGTGTAACTGTCCTAGCTTTTTTATTCAAATAGAAAGTAATTACACATTTTGTCAATGTATTGTGTTCTGCTACAATTTAAACACTATATATATAAAACTTAAATTTGACACTGATGGCCAAAGGGCTGCCAGTCCTTATCCAAAATCAGTTAAATTCTAAATAATATACTTCACTTACGAGGTCTGAGATTCGGGTATGATATCATCAAACACAACAAATATCATGGCACCTGCCGCAAATGCTAGAGCATAAGGTAGAAGAGGCTCTGCATAGGTAACAGCCACTGCACCTAATAGCCCAGCTATAGGCTCCACCATTCCACTTAACTGACCATACCTGTAATACATTGGTGTGCATAAATCTTAATAACAAACAGTAAATATGTTTTTAACATTGATTTCTCCACGTTTAATAAAAACAAGGTTTTGGTCTTTATTTAAGTTGTTCATGATATAATCTTATTTATTACACCTAAAATGTTTTATATAGTATGACAAATTAAGCTATCAACTATAAAAGAAGTATGAATGCTCTCTAAATAAAATTGTAATCCATGTTATTATTTATTACCAGAAACTTTTTAGAGTTGACATCCCTGAAGCTCGGAGAGGAAGACTTACAGCTAAACCCTCTGGAAAATTCTGAATGCCTATACCAAATGCAAGGTTTCTGAGAAATCAAAACAGAGCAAAAATTGGATGACATCTGAAAAACATAATTAGTGTTACACTTACTGTTAGATTATAGAAAAACTCTTGTATATCATTTTCTATAAACTCTTGACAACACATCAATTTATTACGGCATGGTCTTTTCCAGATTTAATTCAAACACTTTTACTCTATTTAATAACATTCTTCAGACTTTTTGCTCCTTGTTATTGTTATTTAAAAGGCTAATGTAATTACTTTTACCAAGCAATTCCTTACCTTGCCTTTTCTATTGTGGCTGAGCTAGCTTTACCTATAGCTCCAAATCCAACACCAACAGCAAGGCCCTCTGGAAAGAAATAACTAAATCACTAAATCATAATTGTGAGTCTTTATTTCAAACTGATATTCTATCAGAGTTTTTCAAAAACCTTTTTGCTATTTATTCATATGGCATAGGGACACATTACTTGCATGATTGTTCCTAAGTTCAAATTCAATTTAATTTTCAGAAAAATTTGCATTTATTCACATTTCATGTGTGCTTTACTGAACACTAAAACATTTAGCTTTTTATTTAAAAGAAGAATACCATTAAGATTTATGAAAATTAAAGTATTAAAGTCTGGCCATTAAAGCAATATAAATATAAATCACTGCTACTAATAAATACATCATCACTTTTTCTTAAAGGTGCAAAATATTCCTACCTGGTATATTGTGTATAGTAATGGCAATTATCAATAACATCATTCTTCTCCAGTTAATCGCTTTGTTAATACCGGTCTCTAAACGAGCTGGAGCACTCACTGAGACCTGGCTCGTGGATCGTGAGGAATTGTCTAAATATGAAGATCCCAGTTGCCGCCTTTTTAAAGTATGCTCTTGAGAAGTACGGAGTTTTGGATTGGAACTGTCATCAACAGTGAGTAGGACAGTATTGAAAGTGTCACCGTGCTTCTGGCTTTCATTTAATGTTAATGCAAATGAACTGTCACTGTCAGGACGTATAAGATCTCCCTTTAGTGAAATTAAACAAAATTCATTATTCATTAACTAATTTAACTCTGGTATTATGGGACTTCATTAGCAAAGAAAAATTGCAAAGAAAAAGGAATTATTGTTTTTATTAGCCATATAATACTTTACCGTAACCTTACTTTATGAATACATTCTAATAATTGAAAAGTAATTTGGTGATATGTTTCTTAATAATGATACATTAAAAAAAATTATTATGTGACACTCAATTTTTAAAAATTTGTTTTAATGCTTCAGAAAATGCATCTGATTCATTTATTCTATCATCCAAAAATATTCCATGGCGGCATTTCCATACTATTCCAACATTTATAACAATGCTATAGAGAAAGAACCGCTGCCTCTAATTAATGTTATTTTTAGGATACAACTGCAATTCTCTGAGTAAGATAAAGAATTCTTTTAAAATAAAACCTACACAATGAGGGATAAAAAAGTCCGCTGAAAAGACGAATAGAGCACCCAAGGCAAAGCCAACTGCTATGGGGATGAATGCCAACTGGCCCTCACTTCCATAGACACCAGACTTTTCTGCCATCTCTATAGCAGGAGACAATAATGACCAGTAGGATGCTGCTGTCATGACCTAAAAAATAAACAGATGGCATATTGTAGAATGAGATAAAACAAAAAATTGCAACTCTCTCATCCTTTACTACTGGATTAACATCAGCTATGCAAATAAACAAAGCTAACTTTTAAAGTTATAGTACAAGTAAAATAATAAAACATGATTACAACGTACCCCAGCTGCAAAGCCTAAGCTTCCATCTAATATTTTTCTCTGAAATTTAAGAACACACCAAAAATTATTGGATATTCTGAGGAAAAAGACTCTAGCAAAAAAATGTTGATTCATACAGTCACAAAATTAACTTCACGCTCAATGGAAGAAAATGTATATGTATCTAATAAATATACAACTTGATGCTGTTATATAACACCTTCATATTTAAACATGAGACATGTACTTTTATTGCAATAGCATGAGCTTTAAGTTTAATAGCAACAAAAAAAAGCCTTTTGGTGACTTTGAATCCCTCCAATTTTTATGTTAATAGATATGTTCATTTTTTTTTCATTTAGTCATTTAGAATTTCAAATAAATTATATACTGTTATCATAGTTACAACATGAAATTTTGCCAACGTGTTAATAAAAAAACTGAAGCGCATTAAATCTGTCTATTCTGGGTCATTCTGTAGCTGCTAAATAGACCTTTGTTTGATTTATCATGAACTACTATGATTCCTTCTTATCAATGCATTAACACAAAACAATTCCCAGGATCAATATTTTCAGCTCATTTATCATAAATTTGCAAATATATTCATATCTATGCATAAGTATAGAGGCAGCCCACAAGATCATAATCTCAATTAACACATTTTGAGAGGGAAGTTCCATAAAATTTAAAAAACATTTCCTGAAATGTAAGAGAAACAGTAGCTGACTTTTACAATATCTTATTCTTGGATTAGTGGGTTGAATGTTACTTCTTTTTAAAGGGCTTCAATTTTTGTACATAATGCACAATAGAATTTCTGGTGAAAATTGCAATGAATATTATAATTTATATCTATAAAAGTACAAATACGTTAAGTTTGTATAATTTCAGATATTAAGTAGGCCTAGTATAATTTAATTATCGTGCCTTGCATATATCATAATCATATGTATTACCTGAGCACCCCGGAAGATAAAAACAAGGGCAGCACCCGCAGCTGTCATACCCCATGTAAACAGTGTTCCCAGTAAAGTCTGCAACAATGGATGTGCATCTTCTAACATGTTTTCTCAGGCAAGCTTCAGCTGGTAGAAAAAATTAATCAATAATCAATTTTTTGTTTTTTTAGTGTAATGCCTGTAATGATATTAACTAAACATCCTTCACTTAAAGAACGATTTGATGAAAAATGCTGTTATAAAACTAAAAAAATCTTTTTGATGTTACATCACACCCTTTTGCAAACATTTTAATATAAAACTGATACTACTATGGTAATATACCACATGAGCGTCATTTATGAAAATATCATATTGCTCCCGTTAGAAGTGCTATATTTTATTGATAAGATAAAATTCTTTTATTGATCCAAATAAGTGGAAATGTTTTTTATGACATTTTACATATTAATTTCAGCACATATCTAAAGGACAAAATTTTTAAATTATAAAAATGTTGAGAATTTAATAATTATTCAAATAAAAAATATAAACCATTTAATGCAGGCCTGCACATCATACAGCCCGCGGGCCACATGCGGCCCGCCAGCACCCACTTTGCGGCCCGCAAAGTAACGAAATACTTTGTATTCTTATTATTTTCTTAATAGCTTTCCCACCATCCTAATTTCTTTTGGCCCGCACAAGTCCTGTCCTATTTTCTTTTGGCCCGCACTGGTTTTTCAAAAAGTATTACGGCCGGCTTTACATTTTGAGTTGTGCAGGCCTGATTTAATGTATATAAAAAAAAAAAAGTTTGACTTTAGATCATCTCTAGGAAAATAATTGTGGGACATGAAACCATGCAAATTTGAACGGAAAATATTGCGGCTTGTGCCAAACCGTCTTTTCAGTTTGCATGCATCCACATATGTTTGTGCACATCAGCGTCAGTTGGGTTGACAAAATTTTGTTGAACAATAACGTAGTGTGAAGATTCTGTGTCTGAAATGGTTTATGTTTGTATAAGCCGCCCATCTGTCTGATATGATAAGTGAGCTTTGAAGGATATATCTCTCTGTGCATCCTGTAACATGATCGCATGCCATTCTGGCAATTCAACGAGCAAACAGCGCCCACTCTTTCTGTCTATGCCACCGAAAACCCAGTGACCCTCTACACTATACTAAGCATACCAGATTTTTTAGATGTCAAGTAAAAACACAAGGGTTCATAGGCACCAGAACCATAACAGCCGGGGGGTATTGTGCTTAAATTTTTTTTTTGAAAAGCCCCCCCTCCCCCCAAACTTGTTCATACAAGAAGCTTTTAGCCCCCATCCCCATACAAAACAACAAGAAAAATCAAATAATTTTATAGATAATTTTGATGTCACAAGAAAAAAAATAAATGTGTTGCTGGTTTATACCGCCGACAGTTTGGCCAGACCGGTGGTCCCAATAATAAATGGCGCATCACTCTGGGTGCTGTGAGAATGTGGCAAAGAGGGCAGTCACAGAGGGCGCTAAAATCTTCTTTAGGTAGTTTCTTAATGGTGCATTAAAATATCAAATCCCACATTTTCAGAAGGGGGGGGGGGGGGGGGGGTTTTTTTTTTTACTGATCCGCCCCGGGGGCACTTTTTCTATATTTTTATATTAAGTGGCACCATTTCCTCCGCAGCGAACAAACAACAGTAAAAACAGTAATACTGATACTACTGAGTTCTATTGAAGCAATATTTAGCTAGATCATTTGTGAAAAGAAATGGTATCATTATGATTATGATGATAATTCCTACTTGACAACATTTCGTGATATTTTTACATTTACAGCATTGAAGATATAAATATGCTATCTTTGGACTGTCAAATGGAGCTGAAACTATTCACTGCACTTGCCTTTGCGGAGAAATAGATTAAGACAAATGGAAATAAGACAAGCAAGTCGTCACTGCAAAAAGTACGGACAAGCCTAGCGACGAGAGGAAAGTACGGACAAATACTGTACGGACATCATGGAACAAAATAATTTTTCATAAATTCCTCTGAAGTGGTAGATTACCGTTACTACTACTACTAGTACTTACTTACTACTAGTACTTTACACAAGACAAATGATTTAATTTCACCTTTTAGACAGATTTAGGCTAATATTTGAAGGCGAAGGTAAGTAAATTTTAGGAGTTAAATCACTAAAATTCTTAACTCTAGAAAATAATTTATATTAAAGCACACAAAAATGGATTTGTTGGATTTGAAGTAAATTTATAATTATATTTATTAGTAGTGTTAGGCAATTCAAAAGCATAAAAACATTAAAATAATAATCAATAATTTTAATTTTACACCAAACAGGTTTACTAAGCAGCACTAAGCTCACGCATCTGTCGATAACATTTTATAAACATACTTACTCTGAACAAATTACCATCGAATGGATTTAAGTTAAAAGTATGTCAGCTAGTGACAGTGTCTGAAGTAATCAATACAAAATACGCCAACGCCAATAAGTGAATAATTAAGTCATCAACGTGTCTGCGACAATAGTGTACCATTATTTGGTGGGTCATATTCAATTCAGCATTCCACGGAAGTGTAAAATTCCAAGAGTGGATTTTTAGTTTCTATTTTCTTAATATTTAGTTTGTAAAATTTTAATAATTAATTTCCTTTAAATAAAACTAATTTGCTAACTTGACACAATTATAAAGGTACAAGGTTGAAACCGGGACCGAGAGGATCATAAAGTTCTGGAAGAAGGACTAAAAATGTTCCCCCCTCACCTACACATGAACACATAAATAAATAATGTTATATTGTATTAATTACATTCAAACTCATTTGCAAATAATTCAAATATATTACAAAGAGGACAGGTACTTCTGTAAAAGACTTTTTAAAATATAATAAAAACAGTCATACACTTTAGTATATAAACAATAATGAAACAATACACATAAGAAATAAATTTATTACAACAGTTATTAAAGTTGAGATGTGATTGCATTTCTATTCTGGGACGTCATTTGAGTAGGGAAGCCTTGTGCTTTTACCTCCCCCTGATTTTGCAGATTTTATTTAAATTTCAAAGTACTTTGGCGCCGCCGGGATTTAACAACTTAACAAGTCGACCAAGTTTTGTTTTTGTTCTTTCACCCCCCGAAAAACTGAAATGATGCCCCCTTTTATATTCTGCTTCACTAAGGTGTTTCCTTAGCCTTATTTCTAGCAAAATTAAGAACAACGCCATTAGAATCAGTCGTTTTTGTAAGATCATACTAAATACTGAGTCTTGCCAAATCTTAAAGTCGCCCCTGTGACATAGACGATGTTATATATTATCTTTTATCAAATGTTGTTTGCTGAATGAAGGCTCTGCAGACGCGATAGTGGCAGGAACTGTTAATAGAAAGAATACGGAGGTAGACACATGTTTGGAAAGTTTACTTCCAGATTGCATATTCTCATGGACTCAGTTGGCCCTTTCTTTCCTTGATGAACAGATGGCAAATGACTTTATACGTTCAATATGGTCTGACCATTGTGTGTAAAACAGACTGTGAAGAGAACAGCCAAATACACTTCTGCAAGATTTCCCATCGCTGTGGACTAGATCTAAACAATATGTAAATTATTTGTACAGCACCAACGTTATGACTTCAGGAATGCATTCCGAGACATCATTTCCACACACATTGTGTTGCATTCCCATGGGGAAAATAAAGCTGTTTCACATTACTTAAGTATTTTTGCTTAGGCATCTTTATATTTTCTTGTCTTGTTGGCTGCATTGTCATAGCCCTGTGCGCGACATTTTGACAGTGGAATATGGGGTTCATTAAATGTTGCCCGTGATATGTCGTATACTGTTTTATTGCTCGTGTCGACAAAGTGTAAAAATCTTTCTAAAATTTCATGTTGGTGTTCACATTGTTCTGCAATGTTCAGATGTGACATCTCTACTACTTCACAGGGGTTTAAAGATAATTAACTCATAGTGAGGAACATATGAAGAATAATACATGAAGGACTGCGTTCCAGCTGCGTGAAGGAAATAGAAGAACAAGGTATGTGGAGGCTTCAAATATAAAAAGACAGGATAATGCAAGAATAACGTATCGATTAAGAGTCTTCCAAAGCAGACAGGACAGATGGAGAACTGACAAGAAACATAAAGTATTTATTTTTAAAAAAGATGGAAATATAACAAGTATTCCTCTCAGATATAAACGAAGTGATCTTCACCAAAGCTAACATTTGATGATATAATATGGCTCATTTTCAAAGCAGGTGCTCAACAGACCAAAACGAAACGGAACTATAAATTCAGGAAAAACTGAACAATTGTCTCTCTCTCTCTCTCTCTCTCTCTCTCTCTCTCTCTCTCTCTCTCTCTCTCTCTCTCTCTCTCTCTCTCTCCCTCTCTCTCTCTCTCTCTCCCCCCCCCCAAACCCTGCAATTTAAAGATATTAGAAAAGTAAACAAAACAAAACAACATTTCCGAAGAGGAAGAAGTATTTTTAGCGGAAATAATCATTAGTTTAATATTTTCCAGATTAGCTTCACTACCTCATCATAACAATTTATGGACGTAATCGTTCAATATTTTATTCAGCGTATGTGTGAAACAAAATTTTATTTCTTTTGATGTTGCTGTTCATTAGTGCGGCCGGAAAGAACATGTCGCAAACTCAATCCCGTTGAAATATTCGTAGCATGAAATGTTTTATATGAAAAGCAAGATTTTATCTAAGGACGATTTCTCCTTCGCCGTTTTTGTTTACGTAAAGGGGATTCGCCATTAGTAACCAAAAGATAACGCAAACGGAATGTCGGTACATACATTTTCTTTAAAGAGACATCTACCAGCATAAGTAGCGGTGTCTCTGTACTTGAAAATGGAAACTGAATTCCGTGATATCGTCGACTTATTTGGTACCAGTGCAAGTAAAACAACCGTCACGTGTCTTTAAGTCAGCAACTGTGTGGACGTTTACCGAAAGATTTTCAATGAAAAATCGCTGTTTATAATTGATGATTGCAGAATAATCCTAAGATAACAGGTTATCACAGGATAATCGTAATGATTGGAAATAATCATAAAGATCGGGGGGAAAAAATATTGACGTATTCTCAAATTTATCAATAATCATGGCTGTCCCGGTCAATAACAGTACCCTTCTTAAAATACTAGAGGGTTACCTTGGGACATTTTAGAATGGAAGGACCTGGCGGGAGGCTACACGTTAATCCCGATAGATGCTACAGCTGGTTAAATGTGGCAGGGGATGGCGCGGACAACAAGAAAAAGAAAAGACGACTCGACGGGGACTGTGAAAATTTCGAGGACGAGCCAATACCCACGGCGCTAGATGGAGGCTGGGGGTGGGTTGTCGTACTTGGAGCCTTCACTGTAAGTCTTATATGCGATGGCGTCTCCTACTGCTTCGGTGTCCTTTACTCGGAGCTCCTGGTTCAGTTCAAAGAGAGCAAAAGCAAAACGTCTTTGGTCGGCAGCATCTTTTTTGGCGTCTCGATGACTTTGGGGCCGATGGCCAGCGCACTGACATCGCGTTACGGCTGCAGGAAGATGACGGTCATAGGCGGTCTACTCTCGTGCCTTGGCATGATTCTCAGCATGTTCGCCCCGAGCATTGATATTCTCTGCGTGACGTTCAGCGTCATCGTCGGAACGGGATTCTCCTTCTGCTACATATCGAGCATTGTGATTGTTTCCTTTTACTTCAACAAGAGAAGATCTCTAGCCACTGGCATGGCCGTGTGCGGCACAGGGGTCGGAACTTTTACGTTTGCTCCAATGATGGATTACCTCGTGGACACCTACGATCTAAGAGGCCTATTTCTGATCATGGGAGGGGTGTGTTTGAATCTTGTAGTCTGTGGCATGCTCTTCCGACCGCTTCATTTCACAAGAGCCGAGAGACGAGATATGTTTCTGAGGAAATTCAACGAACTTCCGAAAAGCAGAAAGGATATTGAATTGCAAAGAGATTCATTCCATGTGGATGTTCTTTCGGCAGAGGACGAGGTTGGGGACACGATGTCTTTACTGAACGTACCGACATTTGTAACAAGCAGTGTTTCGACCAAACCTTCCAAGGCTCTAATGAAAGCGCTAAGAACTGGGAACAACCCTCATCTGACCTTAAACAGATACATGAGCAACGCAATGGTGCAGGCGAACTTTATGCACGATTATATGGAGATCATAAACAAACCAAAACCTCCATTAGCAGCACCGTCTCGTTTTCTTTGGTTCACGGGCACGTCATTGTGGTGGAAAGAAAGTAGTGTCGACAGAGCCTGCTCCAATTTATCCGGGGCCACTACCGATAACAAAGTTTTACTTTCTCCAGAAAATAGCGATGTGAAGCAGATATTTTCAAATACCAGTTCGATGCATACTATGTTCAGTGGGAAAGTAACGAAAGGGAGCATTCTCCTGGCCAGAGCTAGTCATGCGCTAAAGACAGCCGAAATGAAACTCAAGCATGCAAAGGAGCCACTGCCCTTGAGTAGCAGTCGCAGCAGTCACAGATATTCTAAAAGATTGACGCTGAAGAAAAGCACAGTAGGAACATATTTAGAACTGTCTTCTTTATTAAAATCAACCGGTAATAAAGATGACCACAGTTCTGTAGACAGCAAAGTGGATGGCAGATCGACGGCGCCACAATTCATAAGGGGAATGTATCTCAGGAACAAGTTCGGCACCCACCTTGCGCTCTACAGAAAAGACATTTTCTTTCGTCGTCTGCTTCGCACCAACAGTCTCGCACACTCGTGCACAGTCGGCACGAGCTGTCCGGAGCTCCCTCAAGCAGGTATCGACCGTTCTAAGAAACGACTCCTCGCCCAAAGAATAAGATCCAATTTTTCATACTTCATAGATATAGTAAAAAACTTAATCGACTGCTCACTCCTGTGCAATTCGTTTGTGCTGTCTTTCCTGCTGTCAAACTTTCTGTACTATTTCTGGAGTGATGTTCCGTACATGTACGCGGCGGACCACGCTATAGAAAGCGGTATCGACTCCAAACGGGCCGCTTTCCTCCTGTCCATCATTGGCATTTTCAACACTCTTGGCCAAGTGATATTCGGCGTAATAGGAGATTTAAACATAAACATACTCAATGTGTATGCAATCGTCTCTGCTCTCGCTGGGCTGTTCGTGGCCGTGATTCCTCTTCTGAGAAATTTCACAGAGTATTCCATCGCTTACGGACTGTTCGGATTCTGCATAAGCGTCAGCTACCCTTTGACGACAGTCCTACTCGTTAAGTACCTGGGACTGCAGAATTTGACTAATTCGTACGGCCTGCTTATGTTAACGCAAGGTATCGCCAATTTCCTGGGCCCCCCTTTTGCTGGTAAGTCGTTGTTTAATATTTGTATGAAATGCAGCTGAAAAGGTTGTTTAGACACATGGAAAGTATTCGTTTACATTGAATGGACACACGGAAAGGATTCGTTTACGTTGTTTAGACAGATGGAAAGGATTCAAGTACATTGTTTAGACAAATGGAAAGGATTTATTTAAATTGTTTACACACATGGAAAGAATTCGTTTACATTGTTTAGACACATGAAAACGATTCATTTACATTGTTTTGACACAATGAAATGAATTATTTAGTATTATTATTACTAAGGTGGTTTTATATTGCGCATGACCCCAGCCTAGGGGTAGGCACACTGCATTTCACATAAAAATTAGCAGTTACATAAAATTTTAGATTTAAAAATAACAATTGGTAAAAAGCTTGACTTCACCCACCCAAGTGCTACCAACCCCTGTCTAGCCATGGACAGCACCCACCCAAGTGCTACCAACCCCTGTCTAGCCATGGACAGCACCCACCCAAGTTCTACCAACCCCTGTCTAGCCATGGACAGCACCCACCCAAGTGCTACCAACCCCTGTCTAGCCATGGACAGCACCGAGCAGCATCGAGCGTTGTTTATCAGTTAGAAAAAAAAGGGGGGGGGGTCTATAGTAGAGTTTGAAGAGATGGGTCTTGAGGAAAGTTTTGAAGACTGAGATGGTCAGCATATTGCGGATGTTTAATGGGAGAGAATTCCATTTTTTGGGGGCACAGAAAGAGAAAAATCGTTCACCATATGTTTTACTTCCCGTTTTGTGAACAGAAAGAATACGCGTGTCTGCGGAGGAACGAAGCTTTCGAAAGGGTGAATAGACAGAAAGAATTTCAGTAAGATAGAAATGGCAGGCATCATAGAAAAGTTGTGACAAAAAACAAGACAGCGTGTAATCAATGCGTGCCTGTAAAGGGAGACAATGAAGTGAGTGAAGTAGTGGAGTGACGTGATCACGTTTCTTTGCCTTTAGAGCTAACCTAGCAGCTGAGTTTTGAGCTTTCTGCAGTTTTTCTATGAAATGTTTTGGTGAAGCCGACAGAAGAGAGTTAAAATAGCCAAGACGAGAGAGAACAAGAGCACAGACTAGTTAGTGTTTTTGTTGTGCTGTGAGGTAAGGGCGGATGGAGCTGATCTGACGGATAGCTGTGCAAGCAGGGCGAGAGATGTGAGAAATCTGATTATTGAACGACAAGTTGTCTTGAATGTAACCAAGAATCCTAGCAGAAGATGTCAACTCTATCTCGGAGCTAACTACTTGAAACGAGGCGGGGAGAGCTGAGCTAGAGGATAATTCAAGATTGTGAATGAGAAGAATTGCATCAGGGGCGTAGCCAGGTCTAGTGCCGCCTGGGACGGGCCAAGAATTTCGCCACACCCCTTCCACGAAAAAAACTCTAAAGTTTTACGAAAATGCCACCTCCTCCATATCAAGAACAAAATTGACGCCTGGTACAACCCCCCCCCCCCCTTTTTCCGCACTTCCCCTTTCTACACCACTGAATCCAATCGAATTTTAATATGTCTTTCTTAACAATCAAAACGACAAAAGATTGATTAATTTATTGGAAGAAGCCAATAATAAACATGCAGTTGTAAAATGCCATGTAACCTTTTCTTTTTTATTTATTTTATGAGCCTATCCTCGCTTAGAGCGATAAACCTTTTTCATAATCCAATTATTTGCCTTACTGTGACTAAAACCCAAATCCAAGTGGGATAACCATTAATACCCAATTAGACATGAGTTGTTTCTCTTTGCCAAGTTGTTTCTCTTAGCACCGATACGTTTGTAATGATTATAAAAAAAAAATTGTTATCTTTGTAGAAATGTGAAGTCTCGTAAATTTCACCTTAAGAATGTTTGTTAGATCTTCGGATGCACATCTAATTGTTTCGTTAGTGGAAGTAGCGTGGAGAATTAGTGAACAGTAACTCGGACTAGAGTCTTTACCAATGTTATGGTAACTTTTTTTTCCCCTTTCTAGTTCTTTGGTAAGAGTTATTTCAAAAACGGGCCAAGCTACTGGCTTTTCTAAATAAAACTTAAGCTTTAATTTTTTTTAAAAATATCATTGATCTAATGGACTCCTTGAATTCTAGGCTGGGTATCAGATGTGAGAGGCAATTACAACTACACCTTTTACTTGAGCGGTTTCTTCTACATTCTATCGGGACTGGTCCTGTTTCTCGTCTACATCCCAAACTGTGTCTGCCGCTGCAAAAAGAAAGAGAAGCCTATTAAAAGTGTCTTCTCGCTTCAGCTCGCCGGAGTCAGCAGCAGTAAAAGAGGTTTGCTGTGTTAGAATCAATTATAATTGTTAGTGAGTTTAAAGATTTTTTTCCACCACATAAAAAGAAAAAAAAAAGTTAAATAAAGTACGCAAAGGTTAATTTAATCCCCTCTTGGAGGATTCGGCTCAAATCTCTTTGACTTGAGGCTTTCGAACATACAAGCATGTGACTAGTCACAGAAGATATCATTATTATGCTCAGTTCACACTATCGATTTCCAATCATACATTTGTGGCGTTATTATATGAAGTCTTGTCACAAATTACTATTTGATCAAATTCTGCTTTTTGTCCGCCCCCCCCCCCCAACCCCCAGAAAAACAAGGAAAAAAAGAAATCCCGTTCAAAAAAGTGCGACAATGCCAAAATTTTAACACCCCAAAAAGAAAACAACAACAACAACAAAAAAACAACAACATTTTACACAAATGTATTCTTCTGATTTAATGATGAATCGCCTATGAATATCACGTTCAAAATAGTGCGTTAATGCCAAAATTTTAACGCAAATTCGATCATGTGAACCGAGCATTAGAAATGTTTCATGTTTTAAATATTTTCTAATGTTCTGGCATCCGTCAGTCAAAATGTAACGATGTTGTAGATTTGGCAGGACGAAATCACAAGGCGTGACGTTTTCTTTAGGAGGATAAGATGGTTTACAGTTCCCTTTAAGTTACTTCAAAACTCACCTCATCCATTGCAAACCAATTCCTGCGCGTGCGTTTTTAAAAACATATTTTTAAATATTTTTTTTACAATTTGTTAGCACCGATTTTGTTCAACACGTTTAAGAAAAAAAAACATTGTTGTGATCTTTATAAAAATGTAAATTCTCTTAAATTACACCTTAAACATGAGGATTCCAGTTTGAGGGAAACATTCTTTTGAAGAGAGTTGATGAAGACATTAAATTTGAAAAAAAATAATATGCTCTTGTACCTAGGGATGAACTATTAAATATGGAGGGAAAAGACAAAAATGTCCCAAAACAGAATTAACGATATAAATTTGAGCATATGCATTTGTTATTTTGTTGACTTTTACGATGTAAGATTCAGCACATGACGTTGTTCTTGTTGTGTACTTTATGACCACCACTTAGGATATGAACTTGTTTATGTGGTGTCTTTCTGTCCTTTGGTAATACACAAATTGAAAATCAGAAAAAAAAAATAAATTGGTTTGCTCTAAATACAGAATTTATTTTTTATTTTTTTATTTATTTTTTTAAAAAATGCATTCAGATACGTCCAAGGGAGAAAATAAAGTTTACACTATACGTAAAATATATTGTAGTAATTTCATGTAAATTAAGCTTTTGGAATAAACCTCAGAGAAATTTTTTAAACCCTGAATTTTGCTCGTCCTTCGCACGCAAAGATGGCCGAGGCAACATTTTTTTTTCTTACTTGAATCGTAGCCTCAAGCCACCATTCAAGTAAAAAAAAACAATTACAAAAAACGCCTTACAGTTTCGAGGCTACCATTTCCTTGAATGACAGCCTCGAGATCTAGGGTGTTTTTTTTTTTTTTAAAAGTTAGGGAGAGTTGCTCAATTCGTCAGCCTCACTCTCTCGCCCTTGCCTATTTGATCCAACGGTAAGACTTACTTGGCCGAGATGGCTGGAAATAGTCCAGGATTCAGTAGGTGACCAGCGGTGTGAGGCCGAAATACAGAACCAAACAATGTGCATTGCGGGTTTTGCTTGAATTGTGGGGCGCCCGGGAATTTAAGTGAACACCACGAATCATAAAGAATTTGTTACAAGTAGCCATTACAATAAGCGATTACAATAAGCCATTACAATAAGGCATTACAATAAGCTATTACAATAAGCCATTACAATAAGCCATTACACTGTGCCATTGGTTTGGTGTTTTATACTTGGCGTGCGTTCTAATTAATCACAGTGTTGACGCTTCATCCCGTCTATTAATTTCCACTCTGGATTTGATACTTTCAGCCATTGTGCCCACAAGAGTAGAGTTTGTACACTGAAGAGGACTCAAAATATAAACTGAGGTAGCCCATACCTACCCCGTCAAACTCTGAAGATAACAGATCCTAATGGCACCAGTTTTTTTTAGATGACTGCGTCCACCATCAGGCGTTCAGACCTCGACCCAATACTCACCTTATGTTTCGTCGGACTTAATTTAAACTATACTTCACCTATTTTATTTTCGTGGAAGAGTGTTGCTAATGGTTTCAAATGGCTTTGATTGTTGTCAGGTGCCCAGAGGAACCATCATGCATGTTTTAATCCCCAAATGTGAGATCAGCGAGACGTGACACGTTTCTGAACGTATTTATTGATGTTGTACGGGGGAGTCTTATTTTACAAAAATATATACATATTTCAAAATAAAACGTTTTTTAAAGTTATTTCCCGTTGCCATAAGGACGTTTTCTTTGTCTTCATCGTTGCGTTTGTTTTCTTAGTACGACACATTATTTTATCTTCATGACCAGTGATTGATCGCCGTAAACACCCCAACCGGATTATATAGATACAAACTTTGTCTCACTTTTGAAGTTGGTCAATTTGTTTCGAATCACGAACTATGTTAATGTCTTTATTCAGTGGTGACAGTTTTTTGTTTTGATATCACGTTTCTGAGTCAACTTCTCGCGTTCTTTATTTCTGTTTATAATTTATAGTTAACAAATCCGTTTTCAATAGCATGTAGCTTTCCGCAGCCATCTTCTTTCATTTAGTGTAAATTCAATCACCACTCAGCTCTCTCTAACTCGTTTCCTCCCCTCCCACTTTTCTATTCTGACACCCTACCATACACGGTTGGCGGTGCTGTTTGGAGTGTTATTGGGTTAGCGTCGATGATTTGACAGTCGGACCAGACCTTCCACGAACTCCGTGTGACGTGTCGACGCTGAAGTCAGAGCTTTGCGAAAGCTCAGATTGACCTAGAGATATTTTCTTCCACCTTCTGGCCATACTTTATGTACAGCAAACATTGATCTGACGAACACTGCTCGAGGAATTTATCATTGCCGCTTTAACCTAAAGGCAAATGGGGAAGGAAGAATCCTTTTTTTTAAAAAAAAAAATTGATTTGATCTTGAAAGAAGTCTTAACATCTATACGAAACAATTTATAGAATCGGAAAAGAGAAAGAAGCAAGGGAAAAGACACATACCGAACATTGTCCCGACACATACCGAACATTTGTCCCGAGATGGTTATCATCAAAGGGCGGCCTTTGAGCGACTGTCGTCATGTGATGACCGTAGACAGGTGATGACAGGGGAGATGAGATGACAGGGGAGATGAGATGACAGGTGAGATGAGATGACAGGGGAGATGAGATGACAGGGGAGATGAGATGACAGGGGAGATGAGATGACAGGGGAGATGAGATGACAGGGGAGATGAGATGACAGGGGGATCACGTTACTATGGTCACCATTTCTCTCTAACTGATTCAGGTATGGTTAGGAAAAGCATTTTGGAGCCAGGTTGCCCCATCCGGCATGAACAGTGTTTCTTTCTGACAATGAGATGACAGGGGAGATGAGATGACAGGGGAGATGAGATGACAGGGGAGATGAGATGACAGGGGAGATGAGATGACAGGGGGAGATGAGATGACAGGGGAGATGAGATGACAGGGGAGATGAGATGACAGGGGAGATGAGATGACAGGGTAAATGAGATGACAGGGGAGATGAGATGACAGGAGACATGTGATGACAGGAGAGATGAGATGACAGGAGACATGTGATGACAGGAGAGATGAGAGAAAATAAAATCACGTTTACATGATTAAAGTTTAAGCTTGAAAAGTGACTACAAACGAGTTTCATCGAAACCTTCCTCTGTGTAATACAAACACGTTGGAATGTAACAGTAATATTAAGAACCAGACATTAGCTAGCGGGAAGGTCGAACAGCGCAGCCGCAGAACCATGCGACGCCCATGGAAACACAATAAGTCGTTAACTTTTCCATTAGACTGTAATGATCGAAACGATGTCCTTAGCGACTGTGACAGCTGATGACAGCTGGGATAACCTAAATAGCAAGGACAATTTCAGCTATCCGGGTGAGTGACTAAGCGACGAAACAAGAAACGAAAAGACGTTTATATTTCTCAGTCATGATTTCAAAGGTATTTTCCACGCGTCTCTCTCTCTCTCTCTCTCTCTCTCTCTCTCTATTTGTTACAGAATGACGCTTTTCGTTTGGGCCAGCCTACACAGGGAGCAATTGCTGAGTCCGTATGAAAACGGTTGGGTGGTGGGGGGGTGGGTGGCCTATATTCCTAGCGTAGGAAGGAATGGGAGGCGGTCTACTCCGCTAGCCAGCTCCTCTTTTAAACTATAAATGTGAATTTTTTTGTTGTTGCTGTTGTTGCCTTTGTTTTGTTGGGGGGGGGCGGTGGGGGTCGAAAGATAGAACAAATAAAGTTAATTAAATAGACTCTGAGCATAGGTTTTTTTTTTTTTTTTTTTTTTTTTTTTTTGTGGGTTTTTTGGTTTGAAAACTTTTTTTTTTTTTTTTTTTTTTTTTTTTTTTGTGTGTGTGTGTGTGCTGAAAAACTTATTACAGGTAAGTTCCAAAATGTATCCTTGCATTTTGAATTCATCAAACATTTGAAGGGGCTAAACTCCTCCCCAACGTTCGCTCAATGTTCAGACTTAGCCCCGTGGCACCGCTCTTTCTTGGCATGTTCATGATATTTAACAAAAGTTTGATTTAAACTCAAATGAACGCTAACTGATATGCAGTGGCGTAGGCATGGGGTTGCGAGCGAGGCGGTCCACGCAGGGATGGCAATTTTTTTATGTACTCTGAGAGGTGGTACTTGTGGCCAACCGTCGAGATTGTCTGGTTAAGGAAGGCGATAAAAAGCTTAACTCAACCCCAAGAAGTTGTAACGCTAGCCACGCCACTGCTGAATGACGACTATACGATGTAAATTTTTTTGAAGGGGTTCCCAAAATGTCAACTGCCTGCGGGCTCCTGGGGTGGTTAATTCGGAAATAGCATTAATCAATGTTAAAAACTGCAGTACTAAATTTTTGTCCACCTAAACATGCTGCGGTGGCGATTAATTGTTTTACAAAATTCCTGGTAAAGTAGATGTTATAATAATACCTTTAAAAAAAAAAGAAAAATAAGTATGTTGATGACAATTTTTCTTTAGAGATCAGAATTTAATTTTTTTTTTTTTAAATTGGTACTTTGTATGAGATATATAAGAGTTCCTTGACGAATGATGAATGTAAAATTATTATTTCAAAACAAAAAATTATGTAGAGATAATGCTCAAGGTCTCAAAGATTGTGAAGATCAAATTGCAAAGAGTGTGTTATAAATAACGATGCGTCCAGAAAACGACATTCCACGTCGGAAGAGTTGTCTGATCAAATTTTCATTTGATTTTTAAATACATTTCTTAAAAGCTGTTGTTGCCTACCTTCGGCTTTTGTAAAAAAAAAAAAAAAAAAAAAAAAAAAAAAAAAAAAGAAAAATGGAAATGGATAGTTCTCTTAAAATTTATTTTTTTGCGAATCAGTAATGAAATTTAACAATTCGCCCCTGACACCTAGCAAAACCACTTGAACAGATATAATTTATAACAAACTCTCCTCACTGAAAAACAAGTTTGGTCGACCCCCCCCCCCTCGTCCCAAATGTTATCACCTTACACCCTTGCGATTATCAGAATAAACTGCATTGAATTCAGACATAATTTTATTTCTATATTAAACTCGCCCTAAAAACCAAATTTTTCGTATAAATACTTTATCAAATGAAATGTCCAGCAATCGAAGGTGCGGCTGATAATTTGACGAACCGTGTATAGCGCACTTTATAAGACTCCCAATTAGTGGATAACCCGCCCCCCACCCCCCCCCTGCCCCCAAAGCTCCCATCCGAACCTTTTTTTTTCCAGCCCCTGCACCATATTCTTATTCTAATCTCCCAACCGCTTTTACACCCCAGCATTTTTTCTCAATTTTTTATTAGTGGAGAACCCGCCCCCCACCCCCCCCCCCTGCCCCCAAGGCTCACATCCGAACATTTTTTTTTCAAGCCCCTGAACAATATTGTTATTCTAATGACCCAACGGCTTTTACACCGCAGAATTTTTTCACAATTTTTTTTTTTAGAAAAGCCATAAGAAAATATTACACATCAAACACACTTGCGGCATTTGTTGTAAGAATCTCTATTAGCTTAGACATCGAGAATTGTCCTTAATGTTCCCAATGGACAAAAAAAAAATATATATATATTTTTTTAGGGTTAGGTTTGGGGGGGTGGGGGAGCTGAAAATTCGATAGAATGTGTTGACATCAGCAACAAATCTATGTGCCAAATTTCAGCTCGGTAGCTTGACGGGAAGTGGGTCAAATAGCCGTCTGAAGATTTTTTCACCCAGTCAGCCAATCAGGAACAAAAGCGAAGTCAATATAAAGGATTGAATAAAATGGTGTAAATTGGTTCCAATTACTACTGTTTTTTTTTTAATAAAAAAAGAACACATTAACTAAACAAGATAATGAGCAGAATTGCCCCAAATTTTAAAAATTTAATTGATAGTCCATTTTAATATTACAGAAAAGCGTTCAAACATTCAAATTATATCATTTATTGTCAATTACAAACGCGCAAAATACACAAAATATCCAAAATCATTATTAAGACACTCATATGTATTATGCTTACAAGCTAATTTTTTTTTTAGTTTACACACTGGAGTATGTGGTTAATAAAGGGTCAGCATTATTTTATATTATTATTATTATTGACGTATGACAACTGAAGGCCCTCTGCCACTTTTCGGTTTTGTGCCCCCTTAATTCATAGTTGAATATTTTTTTACAATTTATTATTTTTTTGGTCACAACTTTGGGCCCTTTAAATATCCAAGGCTCCCTTCAGCCACAGGGGTAGCAGGACCCACTCGACTGCTCTGTTTATAAGTGACAAAGTAAATACGTGTTATAAGTGAATGGAAGGAACCATTCCTCACATTTCAAAACGCCATGCAATTTACGAGCTCCCCGGATCAACTATTACCTATTAAATACAGAACGTACTTATCACAAAGATGAAGTAAACTATTGTGGCAACTGGAAACATCTTCCATAGACACCCTGAGCTATTTTTATTTTGTTTTTGACAAAACTATCAATTAAAGTATTTTATATTGTTAGTCGAATTGAAATCCAAGCTTATATTCTGTTGCTCGCTGTATCTAATCATTTTTCTAATGCCTTAAAAAAGAAAGCAACAAAAAAAAAAACAAGAAAGAAAAAAAGGATGATTATTATTCATTTAAAGAAGATCATCTAACACGATCGAAACCCATAGTCGTGGTGTCAACTAAGGTCTATAACTCTAAACTTTTGTTCAAAATTAGATACATTATCGTTGATAAAATAACGGGTTGTCTACCCTCGCATCTCTACTTACACGGGGACTTTGTGTGTGTGTGTGTGTTTGTCCAACCTTCATTCATTTAGTTTTAAAGACATTTGTCTCTTCTTCAACGCAATTTATGTTTAATATGGCCAAAAAAACAACCAACAACTCCCCTCCCACCTTGCTTCCCCCGGAACAGTAAATAAAGGAGGATTTTCCTTAAAATGAAACTTACATGGTACCTGTATTATGTGGCTCTCCTCCTGCTGATCACAATGGATTCCCCCCCCCCCAACGTAGTTTGGCCAACGCACAGAGATGGGAGGGGAGGGGGGATATTCACCCGCACCGACTTGCGAAGTTTTCCCAGAGTTGTCCATCCCATAGATCTCAGCAGTGCTTATTTCCTAAAGTGGTTCTGGGCACTACTGGCCTCTAATTGTCATCGATAACACCTTTGTTACCCACGATCCTTTAGCGGCAGCTGCAGCCTTGTCCCTTAAACCCCAGATCCCAAACTTCCACCGCATTGCCCGTGTGGCAAGCCCGGGTTAGGCGGGTGTTGAACCCTGCAGGTTTCCAAGGTCTCTACCAACACCAAGGACCATTCCACCTCAGCCGCAGGCTCCCATGATGGACAGACTCCTCCTGGGCAGGGAGCTGTTTTTTTCCCCCTCAAAACAGATACCTTTTTAACAATGTTCATGATATCAACATATTTTTTGTTTTACAGTTCCAATTTCCAAAGTCTAGTTGTAAATGAAACATGACATGAAGGCAACAACGACAAAAAAACAACAAAAAAACAACAAAAAAAACAACAATAAAAATAAAATTAAAAAATAGAACAATAAAACAGCAATGCCAAAAGCAACAAAAGACAAAAACAAGTGAAACAACATCATCGACCAACACAAGTAACAACAACAGATATAAGGGACATTCACGACGACCACAGTTACATAAAGATGATAATTTTTTTTTACTATCAACAGAATTTAAGATCGTGCTTGAGTCGTCCTGAGAGAACAGTGCTTCTCAACATGGGATGTACGCCCCACATGGGGGCTAATTTGAAGATTATGGTGGACATTTATTCTTCGAGATGGGAAATAAATTTACTTGTTATCGTACTTTTGATTTGTTTTCCAAGCTTAGCTAGAGAATACATCAGTGGCGTAATAACACCAGCTGCAAATGGTGTCAATAACAATGTTGCAGCCGTTGTACTCTTCAAAGATTTAAATTGTTCGTATTTTAAGCTCTTAAGCTTAAGACATGGTAAAAGATATGTCATTACATCTTTTAAAAACAATAGGAACTTCTTCCATTTACAAGAAAACAATAGGAACTCCCCCCATTATCAAGAAAACAATGGATGACTCATTCTAAAGACTTCGCCTTTAATTGCGCTTTATGCTCTTGGTGTGCATCTTAAACAAAAGTGTTTCTTACATCTGTCCCATAAAGCTGATTTTATTGGTGTCATTTCTACTGTTATTATTTTTTTGTGGTAAATATGTCTTGTTTTTTTTAATGCTTGGGTTTATTATCTATATGGTTATTTTTAACTTTTATATGTCGGACTAAAATGTTATGCGTCCAAAAAGAAAATCATTGCCCCTGCTTTTTTTTAATATTCCCATTTCATTATAAAAATAATTGATTTTCTCAACATTTGAGATCATCATTCATTTTGTGGCTGCCATCTTCTTTCCGAAACTCCCACCAACGGGAATAAAATTATTTGTATTTGCATTCACCAAAAGCCTCCAGCTTGTAATTTGAAATTCGTCACATTCACTACAGGGGCTAATACGGTGACCAATTGGCCCAATTCTGGTCACCCTGGGGGTAAAAAACAAAACAATATTAAAAAAGATTTTAAAAAAATTACTAGATTGCAAATGCACGTTTTAAATTGGGATCATTAAATTTAACAGAGAAATTACTACAATGTTGTGGACTACAATGAGTGATCAAAGCTGTTTGCCGTCTTATATACTGAGTGATCAAAGCTGTTTGCTGTCGACTAAACTGAGTGATCCAAGCTGTGTGCTGTCGACTACACTGAGTGATCCAAGCTGTTTGATTTCGAATACTCTGGGTGATCCAAGCTGTTTGCTGTCGACTACACTGAGTGATCCAAGCTGTATGATGTCGAATGCACTGGGTAAACCAATTTGTATGCTGTCAACCACACTGAGTGAACCAAGCTGTTTTCCTCTAACTGAAAAGCTGTTTTCCTACGACTTCAAAACCTTTTTATTCGTCTTAATTCAAGGCTGTTTTCTTATGACTGCAAATCTGGTTTCATCGGACTGCTAAGGGACTGGTTTCATCGGACTGCTAAGGGACTGGTTTCATCGGACTGCTAAGGGACTGGTTTCATCAGACTGCTAAGGGACTGGTTTCATCGGACTGCTAAGGGACTGGTTTCACTATTTCATTCACTGAATGTTAGCGTTTTCACAAACCATTATTGGTTAGTTGCTTTTTTCTTTTCTTTCAAATACTCTGCACTCTCCTTCATAATATTAGAATCTCCAAAACTTCTTAGATATTACTGCAGTATGCCTCGTCATATTTGGGCAGAGACAAAAAAATTATTATTACCACGTTCTTAGCAAAAAGAACCCTAAACCAAATTTTATTCACGTTTGACTTTAATGATCTACATATCTAATAATGTAGGCCAACATGTGTATCATTTGAAGGCATTCTTCCCATACAATTGAATTCACCAAATGTTTCTTTTATTTCAATAATTGAAAACCTACACCAAAGCCAGATAGCATTAATGGAGCGATAATTTGAACACTTTAATGAGACCAATGGGATGTATTTTTCATAAGCAATTTTTTGCTAAAAACCTTGCAATGACAAATAATAAAACCCCCTTCACCAAGGAGATGGCTACCGTAAAAAAACAATAGTACTCCTCTTAAGTCATTAAAACAAGACTAAGTATGTCTTGTGACCCACATGGTAGTCAGCAAATTAAAAACCTGACGCTGTCTTCTTCCGCGTCTCTCTGAGAATTTGATGACACCGGTGGGCCCTGATGAGTCAGCAAATTAAGACCTGACGCTGTCTTCTTCCGCGTCTCTCTGAGAATTTGATGACACCGGTGGGCCCTGATGAGTCAGCAAATTAAGACCTGACGCTGTCTTCTTCCGTGTCTGTCTGAGAATTTGATGAAACCGATGGGCCCATATGGATAGCGTCACAGTTCCGTTGACGATTTTAGCACCATTATGAACATCATTTGTTTTATGGGTATCAATAGTAAAAACCCATAGGATTGAAATCATTGTGGCCACAGATAAGCAGCTCTACTGTAAACTGTTTGTATATCTTGCCCAGGAGTTGGCGATGTCAGAACGGTTCGAAAACGTGTCGTCCGGGCGATGCAGGGTGCCCGGCAGAATACAGATTCGAAAGAACAGTGTTTAAAAATGGGTTGCCAAGAAAGGCTTTCAACCAGATTGACTCATTTTGTCCCCCTCCACCCGAAAACGTTGACCTTGGAGTGATTTTAGCTTTACAAATAAAATTTGTCTCATTCTTGAGATCAAGTTCCATTGTAGTAACTATCTCCAGAGGATGCTCTCAGACAGACTCGCCGTTGACCATGTTCTCCCCGTCCATCACGCGATGGCTGCTCAACTCACGTAACGCCGGGTACGTGACGTCATGAATACGTAGCATCCTGCAGGCACTATGAGTGCTGTTATTGGTTGGTTGGCGTACCATGCGCGTGCTATGAAACCACGTGCTCTCCTGCTGTAACGATGGATTCGGGCGCTTGTGGCACGAGAACACGTTTCTGAATTCCTTCTTGAATTTTACTGGGGGGAAAATAGATGATAAGCATTTTTAGTGACTTTATTAAAATCAAAATGTTAATGCGATCAAAAAATTAAAAAAAAATAAAAACATGTCAAATATTCTTTTAGATGCAACGCACACAAAGCATATGCAAAGTTGTTTTTATATATAGTCTATAGAAATGTCAATTTAAAAAAATAACAGATAGTCTCAGATAAGAACTTAATAAGCACTCTAGATTTGACATTTCTTCTTCTTCTTCTATATCTGAAGGGCCCACGATCAATTTATTGATCATTTTTTGGGGGAGATATTTGTAAGACTTTTTTGACGATTAAGGCTAGCAATGCTCAACGTTTATTTCAGAGCTGAAATAATGTTTATTCTTTTCGCGAAATATCAATTTGAAATAATTGTATGCATAATTACACGATTGCACCTGACTATTCTTATAAACATAAAGTTAACATTGATGTTAGGGGCTAGGTATTATTGGCTCGGTACTGAAGTCAATAGGCCTCGATAGGTTCGGTACTGAAGTCCGTAGGCCTTTATCGGCTCAAGACTGAAGTCAATGGGCCTTGATCGATTCATGACTGAAGTCAATAGGCCTTGCTTGGCTTAGTACTGAAGTCAATAGGCCTTGATCGGCTCAGTGCTGAGGTCAAATAGTTTAATCTGGGTAAGCTCTTATAAAAGATTTAACAACAACAACAAAAATACACACATATTTTTAGCTTTTTTACTAGATAAAGATGATCTGAATCTTTACATGAGAGCATCTTTTCGTCAAAAATTCGACACACGCACTGTAAAACCAAGTCGACGACAAAAATGAGGATACAATAACCATTACAAAGATTTTATGTAATTGGGGGGGGGGGGCTAGGGGCACAATTTGTGTATTACCCACTGTTCGCGATTACACAATTTGTAGGAATAAACCGTCTCTACGAGACGGAAGAAAGAGGCAGAGGCGTAGCGAGGGGGCAGGGGGGACAGATGTCCCCGGGCGCAAGCTAGTTAGGGGCGCCAAAATGTGCTCTGATATTATATTATTGGTAAAAATAATGGGTTTGAGAGTTGAAAAAAAAAGGGGGCGCTTTAAAATGGATCTTGTCCCCGGGCGCCAAACACCCTCGCTACGCCTCTTGGAAGAGGCAGACTCATTACCACAGGAGGCCGTCTGTGGTCAGTGTATTCGGGCAATACATGCAGTGTAGCCCAAACCCTTTTCTAACCTCAAATATTTGTTTACATGGCAAGTTTTCGAATCAAATCTTACCTTTAACCCACTGTCTTTAAAAAAACTGTATTAGAAAAAATATTCTGCGGATACAAAGTACGCCTTTGACACTTTTCTGTCTAGAACAGTGGTTCTCAGCCTTCCCAATGCCTCGACCCTTTAATACAGGTCATCACTATTTTTAATTGACCCCAACCATAAAATTATTATCATTGCTACGTCATAAATATGTGTTTTCCCATGGTCTTATGCGACCCCTGTGTAAGGATCTCTTCAACCCCAATAGGTGTCACGACCCACAGTTTGAGATCCGCTGGTCTAGAGTCCTAACAAATTGAATCCCTTTATTAACAGGTTAGATGTATCTTCGTTAGTGAGGATGAGTACTTCTACGAGAGACAAGACCTCCCGAGACATATTCTGGCACCATTGATGATTACCCGCTGAAAGTGTGGCGATTCGTCCCCCGCAGTGGGAGGGTGTTTCAGCTGACTTCATTAAAACACCGCCCCTCCCCCCTGCGTCCCGCCCCCCCCCGCGTACCGCCCCCCCCGCGTCCCACCCCCCCACCCCCAGCGGACATTTTTTCCCACTTGCGGGTTCAGCCGTACGTTTATTTGTTATACCGTAAATTTAAACTTCAAGCTCCTGGTTTTTTGTTTTTTTTCTTAATGCCNATTGGGTTGGGGGGGGGGGGCTGTTCCGTAAGCCAGGCTATCCGCGTCCACTGCTTATCAGTTGGGGGGAGGGGGGTCCTTGATCCTGGTTTTGACGTCGGACCGGGGTCCTGGACGCTGTTCTTCGTGAGCGGCCGGTCAAGAGCGTCCTGCTCAGTAACGCTTCAGCAGATATTAATGTCGGTGCTAAAGCAAGGAATGCAGACTTATAAACATTGTACGGAATATTAAATTAACATGTTGACGCGATTACCCTCTTTATAAAAATATTTCGATACATTGACTAGGTGGTAGGTAATCATCACCTTCTTCTTTCCACAAAAAAAAAACAAAAAAACTAAAACATAATTAGTGAACAATTACAACATGTTTTAATAAATAATTATTTTTTTTTCAAACAACTTACCGCTCATAAAATTGTAAATGAGAGGATTCAAAGCGCTATTGAAATAACACAGCCAGTGTGCGAACATGAAGACTATTGGAACAATCGGGGAGTCCTTGTAAGGGTCCATTATACCTGTTTGTCTGGGATGAGAAACGAAGAGGAATTTATTTCATTTTGTGAAACAAAAAAAAAAAATAAATAAATAAAATAAACAAATGACCACGCCCCTTATTCCCAATTTGGGCAGGGGATAGTCGCTTGTAAATTCAATGAATCACCTGCCCCATAAAATGATGTTCAATTTTTTTTTTTTTAAATGTCATTTTAAGAGAGCAATTTTTTTTCCAAAGCTTGATAAAGTTTTCATTTATTAAACACTGAATACATTGCGGGTCAACACCCATAAAGGGGTTGGGGGGGGGCGGAAATGTTTGACAGTTGTTGACAATGAGAAGGGGGGGGGGTTTAGATTAGTTTAGATCATGTTTTATCTATTACAATTTTAATCTTAAAAATTGACAGGCTATTACATTATTTAACAAAAAATCATAGTGTAAATGAGTGTAAATAATCAGATAATTTTAGGCTTTTAACACTATAAGATTTATTTAATGTGTGTCTGTGGACTGCAGATGACTGGTCAGAATTTTAGCACACTTTGTTAGTGCAAGAGAAGTCAAAAGTTGGCATCTCTTCACCTATAGATTCTGTTGCAGGTATCGAACAAGGATAAGATTTTCGTGTCATATGCAGTCAAGATAAATGATATTGATAGAGTAGGAATACGATACTTTGAGAATAAGGTAAATTTAGAGTGAGTAACAATAATAACATCGGTGCTTGAACGGATTTGCAAAATCTGTAGCATCTATTTTGTATCACAAGTCATGTGGAAAAAGCAGGTTCAACTGCACCGACAATGGCCTCTAAAGCATACGAAATAACCACCTGCTCCTCAACACAAAAAAAGTATTCGATCAATGCGAGTAGCCGCAAGGAGATAGAGAGAGAGAGCTTATGGCAATTATTGCTCACACCGACATTGCTTCTATTTTAAGTGCTGAATGGTTAGATGAGGATGATGTTGACTTGTCTGGTATATCAGTGGCGCAAGATGAAAATGACCAATCAGCTGCTATAGACTATGCCCATCAGGGGCGTCATTTCATGTTTTTTCAAGTGGGGGGTAGCAAAACCAAAACTTAGTCGGCTTGTTAAGTTGTTTATTACTGGATGCGCCCCAGTACATAGTAATTTAAACAAAACCTGCAAAACAGGAGGCAAATGCCCACCTGCCCTACCCAAATGATGTTCCTGAGGCGCATTGTTACGATAGAGCAAACTTGGCTACTCCTTGGGGAGATTATAGCAGCTAGAAACTATACTATAATTGACAGATTTACTGACAATAATCATATTTATACCACAAACAATGATATTTAGTCTTTAACAACCTTTCAATTAATTCTGCATTATAAAATTTAAGTGTAAAATGTTTTAAACTTGTTGATTAACAAGCTAAAAATGTAATGAAATGGTTTTTTTATTGTCATTAAAGTAGATCAGCACAAATTAAAATGTATTTATAAATTTATTTATATTAAATTTTCTTTTGGGGGGAGGTTGGATTAGAAAATGTTGACATAATTAAATGGGATGGGTTCATTAAAAGATTAAAAGTTTGACATTTGTTGACAAGGGGGGGGGGGGGGGGGGTCAAAAATCGCTTAATTAAAAGTTGTTGACGTAATTAATGGACGAGCCCCCAAAGTTTCAGACATCAAATAATTAAATTTTCTTTTGGGGGGAGGTTGGATTAGAAAATGTTGACATAATTAAATGGGATGGGTTCATTAAAAGATTAAAAGTTTGACATTTGTTGACAAGGGGGGGGGGGGAGGGGGTCAAAAATCGCTTAATTAAAAGTTGTTGACGTAATTAATGGACGAGCCCCCAAAGTTTCAGACATCAAATAAATGAATCTATCTACTATCGTTGATCATGTTCTCTTATAATCTCAATGGTTGCTGGACATCGTGCCAACATTTAAGTGACAAATATGTAAAAGAGAAATTCAATTTTTTATAAAAATTCAATTGTTGTCAGGCAGAAAGGCTCGTGCCCAAATGTCTACTACTGCATGACGATATACTCAAGCCAGTTTCCTCCGTAAAGTACATCGGTGTTACCATTCAAAGAGAGGTCCGCTGGGACGAGCATATTAAAAATGCATTTAACCAGGCAAAGATGACCCTAGGATTCTTAAGGCGTAATCTAAAGATCGGAAACTCCAGTGTGCAAGAAAGTGTCTATGACGCCTTTGTCTGGCTGCCTTGAGATTACGCATCTTCAAAATGGGATCCGTTTACCCAGAAGAGCATCGACAGGTTGGAGGTGGTCCCGCGACGGGCAGCACGCTTTGTCGTGAACCGCTACAGGAATATCTCTAGTGTTGGTAGCATGCTGGACACACTTGGCTGGTCACCACTGGAGGAACGACGACGACTATCCAGGATCTCCGTGATGTACAAGATAAATAATGGGCTGGTCCACTGCTCCAGCATTAAACAGAAACTCGCCCCTCCCCCCATAGACAGCGACGAGGCCATGACAGGCAGTTCCGGCTCATATCAGCAAGAAGCATATTCCTGCCAAAGGCAATCAGGGACTTGAACAAACTTCTAAAAGGAACAGTTAAAGCGACAAAACTTGAAAATTTGCGCCTATTGCCTCAGGCCTTCCTACCTCAAGTTCACGATACCCTCACTGAGTAGTCCTAATAACCAGTGAAATATCCTCTTCAACACCAGGCACAGAAACATTGCAAATCCCCTCCTCATGCATAAGAGCCATAATGATCAATAATATATAGAACAAGAAGAAGAAGGCTGATGACTATACATACTTGTCCAAACTGCATGGCAAAGAATTGTCTCTCTCATCGGCACATTGATTCCCGTGCAACGCCAACTTCATCGAGGCAATGATTAAATTAGCTGTTGGCCACAAGTTCGTGTCGAGACATTCGCAGGCTACATTTATGTACCCGTTGATATTTATTTAACAATTAAATTGTGCGGCAGGCCTAAAGAATGCCAACATTGAAGATGGGCGCTGAAATGCGGACCCCTCTAAAATGTGTAAGATGAGCTCTTCAGTGGGAAATCTTTGGGGGTGGGATAGGGGTCAGGGACAGGTTAATGTCATTGTCAGAATCATGTTTCTGTCACAGTGTCCGAGACATTATGATGTCACAGCATCAAAGACATGCCGAAACAGTGGACAGGAAAGAGGGGTGCAGAGGGGTGGTGCGCCCCCGGCAGCACAATTTTTCTTTATACAAAGGGGCTACATTTTCTGGGGAAGGGCGAGGCAAAATTCTCGCCCCGTCCCTGGCAGTATTAACCCAAGCTGCGCCAGTGGGTCGATGTCACAGTGTTCGAGACACTTTGATGTCACTCTGTCAGAGACCGCGTTAGGTCACGGTGTCAAAAACAGCTTGATATCGCCATGTCAGAGACAGGCTTCTGCCACAGTTTTAAAGACCGGTTTCTGCCACTGTGTCAGAGACGAGCTAATATCCTAACAGTTGGAGGTCAAGCCTAGAATTTTGGTGAAATTGCAATAAAAACAACACGCTCAATTTGTTTTTGAAAAATGTTGACCATCAAGTATAACTGCAAATTGTATATTGTAGCTTTTCCCAAATTGCCGGAGAGTCGCTAAAAAAATATCTCGAAAGCCGTGCTTGATATTTGTTTTGGATGTTGGTTTTGTTTTCTAGGACACTCCAAGGTAACAGTAAATAACCATGAGTTGGGAGGATCAGGGAAGCGAATGTTTAGCTGTCACACTGTTCGCTTCTACTATGCCCCCGACAAAGATGGCAAAGCGCAAGGAATTCGATCTACACTCTTTGAGCTCGAAAGTGTTGAGGGCCAGCGAGGGTATTGTTTCCACTTTAATGATAACATTGAAGGTTTGCGGGGGTGGGGCGAGTGTTCGTGCAAACATGAGTAAGATCACTTGGTTATAGAGATACCGAAGTTTTAGGACGACGTCAGAGGTTAACCAAACACGACACGGGAAGGTGGTCAGATCATAGCATTCTGGTGAACAACACCTGTACCGTCCATAGGCTGATTGTTGAGCAACACCTGTACGGTCATAGGCTGATTGCTGAGCAACGCCTGTACGGTCATAGGCTGATTGTTGACCAACACCTGTTGGGTCATAGCAGATTGTTTTATTTCCGTAAAATGTCCAGGCATGCCCCAACGGATAGTGAGGAGGTTGGTGGGGGGGGGGGGATCCTGGCTTGTTTTATTACAGTAACCTTTTCATATGAATGTGAAAGCAATATGCCACGTAGATTATAAGGCTGATTGTTGACCAACACCTGTTGGGTCATAGCAGATTGTTTTATTTCCGTAAAATGTCCAGGCATGCCCCAACGGATAGTGAGGAGGTTGGTGGGGGGGGGGGATCCTGGCTTGTTTTATTACAGTAACCTTTTCATATGAATGTGAAAGCAATATGCCACGTAGATTATAAAGACAGGTGAGGGAGACATTATTGGCAATGGTACCTAAGAATAAAGTTATTATATTTTGTCTAAGCTTCAAGCTTCTAGTCATAAAAAAAAGAAACATCCTAACTGAACACAACAACCCTCCCCTTCCCACAACAATAACCCTCCCCTTCCCACAACCATAACCCTCCCCTTCCCACAACAATAACCCTCCACTTCCCACAACTATAACCCTCCCCTTCCCACAACAATAAGCCTCCCCTTCCCACAACAATAACCCTCTCTTTCCCACAACAATAACCCTCCCCTTCCCACAACAATAACCCTCCCCTTCCCACAACAATAACCCTCGCCTTCCCACAACAATAACCCTCCCCTTCCCACAACAATAACCCTCCCCTTCCCACAACAATAACCCTCCCCTTCCCACAACAATAACCCTCCCCTTCCCACAACAATAACCCTCCCCTTCCCACAAAAAATTCATTTCTAATAATAAATTATTGAATGGTTTTGTATTTCATCTCTGTACAATGATATAAGAGTATAATATTTCTTTTTCAAATATAAAAAGAAACAACGTATAGGGACACTCAGATCTGTTCAATGTAATCTAAAAGCCAGACAAGCGTTGATAATTTTAAGTGGGTCGTGAAGGAAAGGTATACAAAATAACCGGAGTGGGAGGACAAAAACCAAAAGTTTGAGAAACTCTGGTATAATGTGTCCGTGACGCAGGTTCGTTAGACAAGGCTCGTGCAAAGATTGAGTTTATTCAGTGGAAATACATTTTATTTTTTTTTAAAGTTCATTAAAACGTTTCAATTGAAGGAATATGTATCTAGTTGGAAGTCGATCAAAGAACTATAATTTCGTCAGTTCACAGAAGTAGATCAAGAAGAGTTATGTCATGGTTTGACAGAACTAGATCAAAATGGGTTATGTTGTGGGTTGACTGAACTAAATCAAGGAGGGTCATGTGATGGGTTGACAGAACTAGATAAAAAAGGGTCAAGTCATGGGTTGACAGAACTTGATCAAGAGGGGTTTTGTCATGGTTTGACAGAACTTTATCAAGAAGGGTTTTGTCATAGTTTGATAGAACTAGATAAATAAGAGTTTTGTCAAGGGTTGACAGAACTAGATCAAGAAAGGTCAAGTCATGGGTTGACAGAACTAAACCAAGAAGAGTTTTGTCATGGTTTGACAGAACTTGATCAAGAAGGGTTTTGTCATGGTTTGACAGAACTAGATAAATAAGAGTTTTGTCATGGGTTGACTGAACTAGATCAAGAAAGGTCAAGTCATGGGTTGGCAGCACTAGATCAAGAAGGGTTATGTCATGGGTTCACAGAATTACCTCAAAAAGGATCATGTCATGGGTTGACAGAGCTAAGTAAAGAACGGTCATGTAATGGGTTGACAGAACTGGATCAAGAAGGGTTATGGCACGGGTTGACAGAACTAGATCAAGAAGGTTTTTGTCATGGGTTCCAGAGCTAGATCAAGAAAGGTCATGTCATGGGTTGACAAAACTGGACCAAGAAGGGTCATGTCATTAGTTGACAGTTGTGAAACTCGTTTTGAAGGTTTCAGAAGAAGAAAAATCATTATCAATAGTGTGAGCCATTTCCCAAGCAGCCCTTCACCCATTGTTTTCACCTTAGGTCGAGATCTCGTTTGACAAGTCAACATAGCACGTTACAAACAGAATTAATGGAGAAGATCTGAGAAATCTAACGAAAGCAATTTTCATCAAATTGTCAAAGCTATCTGCTGTTGATGCCCTAGCAAGCTTACAGCTTCGGATCTATCCTTAACACCAAGAAAAACAAGGAAAAACGCGTACTTTTTACTTTGCGATCATTAAAATTTGTAGAGAGCTTTTTTCTTTTTTTTTGTTTTTGTTTGATGTACAAAACATTTTTTTTTTTTTAGAACAGTTTGGTGTATAGTGTATTACAAAAACCGGAACTAGCCGTATCAACAATTTACGGACGTAAATAAGTTGTTTGTAATCATGCCCAATTTTATATTTTTAAATGAATTTTAAAAGTCTAAATATAAATAAAAAAATTTTTTGTCAAATGGATTCAAAATGTATATCGAAAAGTCCATTTTATCATATACATTTTGCACACACATTAAGAGGGTTGTATTTTCCGTTCGCTGTCCCTATTCTAAATTAATTCAGCTTTTCTGCACAATATCGCCATTTGGAAATATTCTGCTGCTAATTATCCTCAGTGTCCTCGATTAATCTTTCTTACTTAATATATTTTGCATATCTCTACACAGGGACACATTAAACAAATCTTATTTCATTCATATTACCACTTGAAAATAAGGAAAAACTGTAAAAAAAAGGGGGGGGGGGCGGGTGTAGGGCTGAAAATATGAAGGAATGTTTTGTCACTGGCCATGAGTTTATTATAGCATGACGGGAAGGGGATCAGTAAGCCTTCCGAAAATTTTGCCGAAATCACATGAATAAAAGCAAAGTTAATATAAAAAACTTTTAAAAAGGAGATGAATCTAGTTACAGATTGAAATCTTAATTCAATAGATAAATAAAAGGCTGCGACTATTCGCACCCGGGTACCAGAAGTGATAGGTTGGGATTTAAAAAACTATTAAAAATATTATTTGTGGGTTTGTAAGACAAAATGAGGTATCAAATCAAAGATAATTTAATGGACTATATGTTTGTAAACTTAGTTCTCAAGTTTAACTAAAATAAACTACAACAAATGACATCCGAATAGCATTTAGTCAAAATGGACCCGGACACGCATTATAGCCATTTGCACCCGGGTCCGATTAGACTCATTATCTTTCGTTTGATACAGTAATAAGATTAAGTAATACATCACAATTATTAAATATTGACTTACAATAAGTTAAGTTTATAACGGCAAACACAATAGCACAGATGATACAGATGTTGTCAATACAATTTCAGAAATGAGGATGATGTCTTTGTAAACCTGAAGAAATTTCCAGTTAAGATTCGCTATTTTAAATCTAATCATCATTAAATCTCCTTAATTATAATTTGATAGACAATTATCAGCTTGATATTATTGATTAAATTAAAGACACCTCAACGTTTTGTGAACTTAAAACATATTCCAATCTCACGAAGTCTAAATTTAAAACAATTTGTAAAAAATAAATTTATAATGAACTTTTTTGCTCGAATTCTTTATGAACCGAAATATTCATCTGACTGAAGAGTTAATCGTTGGATAAATCAACGTTCCGAGAGAAGATTATTAGAAACTGTTAACTCCATATGTTTTAATGGGGGTGTATTGGAAAAGGAAAGGGGTGTTTTTCTCTGATTTTTTATACCAACACATTCAGTCTTGATATATTTTTTTATTACTGCTTTAACTTGTTTTGTTTTTTTCTTTTTTCCATAATAAGAGTACACGGATCAAATTATGTGTAATGTAGGACTACTCAACCCCACACCTAAGCCAGCGAACTGTTAATGTAATCTGGCACCCTGAGTGTCCACGTTTTCTTCTTGAAATCATTGCCCTGGCGTGTGGCTATGTACCCCGTATGACTTCCTGGTAAAGAAATTGCATTAATTTTTGTCGCTCGTCCAAGCCAACCGTCATCTTGTACATGTGAGAATAAGACCGAACACTCGTACTGTACTGTAGTGGATCGTCGTACTGTAATACTGGTATGGTTTTAGACATTCGCAACGAAGTTCAATTGCAGCGTTGTCAATGAATTCCATAGAGCTAATTTACACTGGTAATTGTATCGCCGTGATGTCCAGTGTGCCGACACCATGACATGACATAACATACGATAAAAATCTAGGACTAGAGTTCAAAACTCCTTAATGCCAATCAAATAAAATCATTACCAACACGAGCATCTCCAGCGTCAATCGCAGATGTCGGTCCATCGAGAAGAATTTGAAAACCTGGGTTGCCTTGGTGATATGTTGTTGCCGTTCGTCCTTTCGCATGCGAAGATGACAAAGGCAATTTTAATCTACGCAGGTGGCCTGCCAGTCCCATTTGTGCCGGGAAAGTTTTATTGCAAGTGGGACGCGCGTTCTTTTGGTACCTTCTTAGATTGTTTAGACGATTCCGCTTTCCCTTGCGTTGCGACTTCTTTGGGCGTGAGAGGTGCTTTTATTCTCGGATGATTGTATTCCAACTTTGTGTCTGTCTTACGGCTTGTACGATCTATAGCAAGTGTTTCCAGCGAATTGAGGTCGACGTGTAAGTAAAACTTAGACACTTCTTGAAGCATTTTTTTTTCTGCCAACCAGCTAAGCGTTTCCCTCTGAATGGTTCAACGAACATTGTCGTTTGAGAAGTCTACTGTCTGGCTTTCTTCCAACATCTGGCTTGACCTTTTTGTAGGAGCGGGTTGATACTGAAAATTCTGACCATTGTAGGACCTCTGTATCAGTGACTCTTTCTTGCCACCTTCTGCCAAGAATTTTACGCACACAGCAAAGGTGAAGATAGTTTAGCTGTCTAGAATGTCTGCTGTACACTGTCAACGTCTCGCTAGCATATAGGAGAGATTTTATTACGATTGACAGTGACAAGACCGAGAAACTCTTGCTTAGCCTCCCGAATGCAACACATGCTTTGGGAAATTGGTTGTTTATCTCATCATCTACAGTTACTGACTTGGTTGTTTATCTCATCATCTACAGTTACTGACTTGGTTGTTTATCTCATCATCTACAGTTACTGACCTGGTTGTCTATCTCATCATCTACAGTTACTGACCTGGTTGTCTATCTCATCATCTACAGTTACTGACTTGGTTGTTTATCTCATCATCTACAGTTACTGACTTGGTTGTTTATCTCATCATCTACAGTTACTGACTTGGTTGTTTATCTCATCATCTACAGTTACTGACTATCTCATCATCTACAGTTACTGACTTGGTTGTTTATCTCATCATCTACAGTTACTGACTTGGTTGTTTATCTCATCATCTACAGTTACTGACTTGGTTGTTTATCTCATCATCTACAGTTACTGACCTGCAGAGGGTGCTGCCCTGGTATGTGAATTTTCCAAAGCTCGGAGACTCTGTTCCTTCACTGTTATGTTAGGTACATTGTAAGATTTCTGTTGCTTGCTGGTGCACGATTTCTGATTTATTTGCGATGATGTAGTTGTCGTAGGTCTCAGCAAAGCGATCGAGCATTTGCTGCATTTTCAGTTCCAAGAGGTCTCGATTAGTCTCGAATAACCGTTTCTTTGACTTTCGTAATGTCTTGAAGTCTCCTATGATTAACTAGCCCACCTTTTGTCCCGTATCACATAAGAATGCCGTCATTATTGTCCAGCATAGCATCAGTCAGAATTGAAGCCAAAACCAGAGACTCCATCACGTAGGCGGTATAACGATTTATCGAATGAAAATTCCCTGGACGCTCTCATGCCAGGCTTCCCCTTGCATTGGATGCTGACTTGGGCTTAACAGCTGCGTGTATAGGTGGATTAAGCTGAATGCGACACAGATGATTCTCCATAAAGAACCCCGTCCAAGCCTTTTTTTTATAAACTCCAGCAAAATATCACATCATAAAAGATGACTGGGTGCCAAAAAAAAAAAACAACAAAACAACCCCAAACATTTATTTTAAAAGTCTTTCACCATTGCCTTAATTAATACCTATCAAATAGCATATAATCTGACCCCTGCACCTGTGCATAAATTACTACCTTATTGATAAGATTTAATATTAGTTGACTTTTATGAAAATGTGTATCTCCTTTATATAATTATATTTAGGGATTAAAACAAAACTATAGGGGGCGTATTGGACAGAAGGCATGAACTGTTTTAATGACTTTTAGCATTTTGGGTTCATTTGATCTTCACTTTAAAGAGCTGACAGGATGCCAAATATTTTTTTTTTTATTCTTCGTAAACTTCTTTTATCAATAACCAGAACATTGTCACTTATAGAACAGTCGTGAAACAAAAAGATGTATTTACGCTTAATACGATGTGCATAGATATACAATTAATTAATAAATACGTTATATTAGCTTGCTTTTCTTTTTTTGGGTTGGGGGTGCAAAATCGTCGGTCGGCTAATTGGCCCTTTTCCCGTAAAGCTATCAAAGAGACTCGTTGCCAAGAACAAATCAAATTTTCAGCTCCAACCCTTATAAATTAGATTTTCCTTTTCTTTTCAAGGAGAAGATAAACTAAAGTTCCCTAATAACTGCGCTAAAGGAGAATCTATTTTTAAAAAAATATCGCACGTGCGTTTGGTGATAATATTTTCTTTTGTTTTCTTCTGAAATAGTTTGTGAAATTAATCTGCTGTGTAAAAGCTGGTGGATCTTGAGAACATGACTCAAGTTCAGGGGCGTGAACAAAATGTAAAGTTGCGATCCTTGGGCGCGAGCAATAATTGGGAATCTATTTTATAAAGGATTTATACGAAAAAATGTGTTTTTAAGGGTTGTTTTTTTTAAATTTATTTATGTGGTAACATGTTATGCTATACATCTCTTACAAATAGGTCATTGATGTAAATTATTGAAACCAATGCTAGAGTAAGCCTGAGAACTTAAATGAGATTAATTTAACACCCCAGCAATACACAAACACTTATGGTGTACGTACTAAGTCAGAAAAACAAAATAGTTTGTCAATTTATTCAAATCAGGATAACTTAAAGGGGAGAAAAAAAATTCTTTAACGGCTTTGAAACTTTCGAAATCTAGGATTTTAATCTAGTAATGAATCTGAGAGAATTCGATTTGTGATTCAAATAGCAAACATGTTTTTATTGGCGTTCTTGTTTGAGTGAAGGCCAGACAGCAGTGTGAAGCCGAGAACTGTATTAGATTTGAATTGGTTCATCACGCAAAATCTTTTGATTTTATCGCAGCTCAGCTTGACGATGTATGCTGTTGAATAAACGTGCCTGTCGCCCACGCGGTTGAAACGTTCCTTACTGTTATTACCTCTGATTTTAGCTCCATCTTTTAGACATTTCATCTCCTTACGGTGCACATTTTAAAAACCTAACTTTATTCATCGGGTGTAATTGATGAAAGGTCGAGTTGATTTAAAAGTGTAGAAACGTTGCACGGGTCTAAATAAAAATTGTTATAAACTCATCCGAACTGGCGGCACGTGAACTGAACTCCCCATTTTATTATCTATTTGCCTCGTTCGGATGTAAACTATGGGAAATCGTTCATCGCCTGCTTACTACGTTGGTAGATGACAACAGTGCTTCCGGTGGAAGTGACTAACTCTTGCCCATCTTAAGGAAATGAGATGAAAGCCGGAATAAGCCGTCTCTGGGCCACAACAGCGAAGGGAGTCAACCTATCTCGGAACTTTATTCGATTCCTTTCAGTTTTCGACCCGGAAACGTTCTCAATTCTTCCGCCCCCCCCACCCCCCACCCCCCACAGAGCCAATGTGTATACACAGTCTGACGAAAACGTCATGGAAATACGTGACTTCAAACAAATTTATTTAGGAAAAAAAAACACTATCGCCTCTTAAGAATGATGAAAAATGGGAATAGGACTGGATTGTAATGTATAGTAAGTTAGATTGATTTAAAGAAAGCTATAAAGATCATTCATTTATGACATACTAATGCTGACGACTGCCGGGGGTTTAACTTTATGTTAATTTTGGCGGCATTGCAAATCACATTTTATAAAACAAAGCCCATTTCTATATAGAAGAGAAAGTTTCCTTGAGACGAAATTCTTTCAATCACGTTTAACTTAAAAAAGGATAAGATGATAGTAATCGGAAGGTAAATAAATCAGCTTATTTTTCAGTGTTTCCGGAATAAAACAACCAGTTCTGGGTTTTAAACAATTAAAGATAGTTAATGTAGACTTCACGTGATAATTTTTTAATCACAACTATGGGTGCCTGATGCTTAAAATCTCAATAAAACTATAAAAGTGCATGTTTTTTAAAAACATTTTCGGACCACATAAGAAAAATTATGATTACTAAATTTTTTTTATTGTTTTAAAACTTGAGCGAAAAAAGTATAACTGACCCGGAAGTTCTGTTTGCTAACCTTGACCCGGGCCACGCTGGCCAAACAAGCACCCAAGTGCATTTTATCACATTACTTAACACCCCGGTCCCTCGCCGGCCTCACATTTCTTGCGGTATTTGGTCTAAGTTATAATTTAAGCTGGACAGCAAATAGCACAGTGTGGTGGTCGGTTGGCTCAATAACTGGGAAGTCCGCTGTCAGAGACGGAATATCGGGTCAACATATCAAGTGGAAATGATTTTTTTTATTTTAAATTTTTTGTTTGTACTATTATTTGTTTTTCCTCTCAGCTGTGTTCAACTTTTCTATATTCATCTAAAAAATAAGAGATACTCAGATGGATATACGACTTCTTGACAAATCGAATGAGTGCTCACAGGTGAAATTTCATGGACTTTAAACTATTGGATTTATATTATTATTGGTTCACGATTATATGATTAGTCTGCTGTAGAAAGCTGAGAACTTTGCTTGTTTGAGGAGATAGTGTAAAATAACAAAGTTATACAACATTATCTACAAAATGAAATAAATTTATTGTTGAAATGTAATAGATACACACAAAATAATAGATTAAAGCTCATTCATATCACAATAAATTCGAGTTTTGTTGTTGTTTTTTTCCTGGTGTAATATCTAGGATTGTGTTATTTGTTTATTTAGAGTAACGTTTCATTAACAATCTTTATTCCTTGCATCCTTACATCTACTATTTAAACAAATAATAACAAAAGTGATTCTTCTTTTTTTTTTTTTTTTTTTTTTTTTTTTTTTTTTTTTTTTTTTTTTGGTTTAATATTTAGGATTTGTTTTTTTTTTTTTTTTAATTTACTTTTTATTAAAAATCTTTATTCCTTTCTTCCTTTCTTTTTTTTTTTTAACAAATAATAAAAAAAGGGTTTTTTTTTTTTTTTTTTTTTTTTTTTTTATTTTGAGTTAATATTTCTAAAAAAAAACGTGTTTTCTATTCAATTGTCTTTACCCAAAAGAAGTGCATTATCACGTGGCTAGCTTAACACTACAGACCAATGGGTAAGGTGAAGCAATCGATACGCACAAGGGCAACCCCTTGATCCCTTTCTCAACTCGGGAAAGACACTGGCGACAAGAACATCTACACAATATTTAGAAATTCGTGACGTGTTGGCCAATATTTGACAGTCAACATGATAGAAGAAACAACAGTGTAAATTAGAGACCGACCGAATGACTGTTTCGGCGCCGAAAGTTGCCATTAGATCACTTTCCGCGTTGTTTCGGCCGAAACCGAAACAGAAGAGTTAACTTTCGCTTTATTTTCGGATTGGGCCGAAACAGAAAAGTTAAATTTCAGTTTATTTTCGGTTTCGGCCGAAATGTCACTTTTGGCCTTCTGGCTGAAAGTGATTGAGGCCTTCGATCTTCGACCAGAGGTTTAGAGTGTCACACTGTCTGTTGGCCGGCAATCCAGATAGTCATTATGGCTCGACGTCTGGCTGTCATCCTATAACACAGGCCTGAACAACATACGACCCGCGGACCGCATGCGGCCCAACGGGACCCACTTTCAGGCCAACGAAGTAAGGAAATATGCTTTAGTATTATTTTTTTCTTAATAGCTTTCATTTTGAGTTGTGCAGGTCTGCTATCAGGGCCGGCGTTAGGGGATGGCAAAGTGGGCGAAGTGGGCATTCGGAGGCCCCACGCGTTGCCGTGGTATATTTATAATATACCTAAGCCTACTAATAGTTCGTAATCCAGTCAACACAATATTCAGAGTTATTCGGTAGTCAAATCGTCTGAGGGTCAAAGTAAGCAAGTGAACAAATATCCGTTATGACGCGTCCCATTATGACCAGCAAGGCCCCCAGTACGACTATAATGTGTCTTAATATCCTATCGGCGGAATATCTAACGTCAACGGCCCCGCAAAATTCAATTTGCCCAAGGCCCCGCACCCTCCTAGCGCCTGCCCTGCCTGCTATAACACATCATCTGGAAACACTTTTCACAGCTTCACGATGACTTACTTGTCCAATATTCCCAAAAATAAAATGCCAATAAGGCAAAGGAAAGGTAAACAGGTTTGTGAGAAAAAAAACAACAACCAGGGTAATAGCTATATTAATATTATTATTTTATTTTTTTATTTTTTATTTTTATTGGCAACCCTAGGTTTATTCAAATCATTCAATTGTGACATACATTTTGATTTATCATTATTTTGTTATGGTCAAAGGTAAGTAGTGTTGTAAAAAAAAATCTTACGTAGTGGTAACATTCCTTTTTTAACTTTAAATTGATTATTTTATTATTTTTAATTTAGAAATTTAGTCTTAATCATTCAAAACAAAAAAAGTTGTTAAGTCCTTTTTCGCGGTGCACAGACCGTGTGCGGAAATATTGAAATATTTAAATCTTTCAGGTTTGGCTTCGGGTTCAGGCGGAAGTCTCGTTAAACTTTTGGTTTCGGCTTCAGTTTCGGCCGAAAGCAGAAAATCACTTTCGGTCGGTCTCTAATGTGAATGTGCATGGAAAGCATTTAGTTTTTTTTTTTTGCGAGTCATGGTAATATATAACAGCATAGTATTAATTCTTTGATCTTGCTAAAGATACAATGATAAATCTTTATGTAAAAAAAATATATGTGACAACAAAAGGGTGTGTGTTATTTTTTTTTTCAATGTTAAGCTGTCAATCTCACCTGATAATGAAGATAAAGTTGAGTGGAAAGTAGCACGCTGCGAACAGTAGAACAATGGCAATCAGCATTTTGGCAACCTTTTTCCGAGACGCCAACTGAACCTCTGCATGTGTTCGGTACCCACTCTCGTAGGCTGTGAAAGGTAACAGATTGGTTTGTATTAGTGTATGGGACCCCACAATAAAACATGTCTGATTATCTCTTATTTATAGTTTGCTTCTGGTGTGGCTGCTTCCTTTACACAACCGACCCTCCCCCAACTCAACATGTTATATATTAATAGTACCTATTGGGGGGGGGGGGGAAGCTGTCAAGCCGCGAGCGGCATGCGTGAAGGCTGAAATCAGTTAAAAAAGTTGAATTTTTAGAAGGTGACTTATTCTATTAATCATGATTATCTCTTATTTATAGTTTGCTTCTGGTGTGGCTGCTTCCTTTACACAACCGACCCTCCCCCAACTCAACATGTTATATATTAATAGTACCTATTGGGGGGGGGGGGGAAGCTGTCAAGCAGCGAGCGTCATGCGTGAAGGCTGAAATCAGGTAAAAAAGTTGAATTTTTAGAAGGTGACTTATTCTATTAATCAATAGCGAATTAGGGGTATGGTGTTTGAAGGCCGGCAGTTAAGATGTATGACTTCCAGTAGGCTTATTGCTTCAAGGCTGGAACATAGGGTGTAGGACTGTCGGTAGGCCTATTGTTTAAGGGCCAGCAAGTAGGGAGTAGGACTGTCCATAGGCCTATGTCTCAAAATATCCGGACCTAGTTTAAAAAAAAAAATCAACAGCTGCACCTGTTTAGACTAAACCCTAGCTAGAAATAATTATCAAAAGTAAACCTTTCAGGTTTAGATTATATACTTCTTGATGCCTTAGCTTTCTATTAATTTTTTAAAAGAGAAATTTCGGGTGTTGTGACTTTCTTAGCATCCTAAAATAAAATTTCAATTTATGTCACATTTTAAAAAAAAAAAAGAGTAAACAAAAATAAACTAGCTAAAATTAAAAGTCTCGAAACTACAACTCTTATAAGTTGCACTGAAGCCACCAAGATTAACAAATCAGGTCTAAAATAGCCCTAATCAATAATCTACTTTTAGATCTCTGTAGGCAAAGCGCTCTCTGTTACGTTCACGGCTTTCACATGACGTTCGATTCATTTTTGCTTCATCACCATCACTGGAAAGAAAGGATTCTCTAACGTTTAGTTCTATTCCCTCAGTAACTTCAACCAAACTGCTTTGATGTATACAACACAAGTCTTGGTCCCAATGCCACAGAGCGTCAGTATGGACACGACAGAAACGGGCGAAGACTGATGATTTTATCTACAGAAATTTACAATAGTTGGCGTCAGCGCTCAACAGATGGTGGCCTGCGGACCAAGCAACGATCCGCGAGCCTGACCTTACCGGTCCACGCGAAATGAGACTTTATCGCCAAAGAAAAGGATAAATATTAGAATAAATACATTTTAGCACTGGTCCCTGGTACATTTAGGAAAAAATGTCCACCTCTCTGCCAAGCTTAAAGAGTTCGGGAAACGCTGGCTAACGTAACATAGAGTTATAGTTGATGAAATTGTGGAAGTCTGTTATTGCTTACGATACATTAGAAAGTAAAATTCTGCAGCTGCCTTCAGAGCCGTAAAATTTAAAGGTGCACGTGCTGATGGTGTGTACTTATTGATTTTGTATTGTTCAAATAACGAAAATAGAAGAAAACTGCAATAATACATTTTTACGTAAATGTCTTATTTTAATTTACTGGAAGATATGACCCGCTGTTACCGGGTTAAAAAATGGAAGTTATACTGCGCTAATTTCTACCCGCTGATAAGAAGAATTACAGTCTAAAAATTTAATTTTTACGTAATTAACTAAATCGGCTTATGATGTATTATATTTTTTAAATAAACAACCCCAAAATACGAAGTTTTTCATGAAAATCCTTTACAAAATGTCATAGCAAGCAATGGTCGGTGCACTGAAATTGGACAAAACATACAAGTAATGCACTTTATAAAAACCTATTTAGTGCCCCCACCCCCAAGGCTTGCAACCGCACTTTGTTTTCACGCCCCTGAGCTATTTTGATATCCTGATGACACACTTGCTTTTACACCACAGATTTAGTTCAAAAACTATTTCAGAACAAAAAAAAAAGAAAATATTACGCAACAAACGCACTTGCAAATATTTTTTTAAATAAGAATCTCATTTACCGCAGTTATCGGGAATTTCATTTCGTTAAATCAGTTTCATCAAAAATAGGTATGCATACTTTTCAAATATCTTTATCAATAACGGATATTGTTATAGTTGCATCTTCAGTAAAAATTCAACCAACCCTTTACCTCGCATCTAGACTATATTATGTAAAAAATATGTTAACCTATTTTCTGGACTGTAAAAGACTTGATTTTTTTAAAGAAATATTATTACTCTAATAAAAATCTACTCCAACGTTTCCATGAACTTTATTCTGCGCTAAGTGGGAAACAATTTTTTTTTTTTTTTTTTTTTTGGTAAATTTTCCCAGAAAATCATGAAGCAAATTTTCCGGAAATGACAAAATAAATATCCTCCCACCTGAACAGTATCGTTGGAAAAGGTCGAATAATCTCGATTTCCTTAATTTTTAATAAAAAAAAAAAATTTTTTTTTTTTTTTTTTTTTTTGGTAAATTTTCCCAGAAAATCATGAAGCAAATTTTCCGGAAATGACAAAATAAATATCCTCGCACCTGAACAGTATCGTTGGAAAAGGTCGAATAATCTCGATTTCCTTAATTTTTAATAAAAATGTTATTTATTATTTTCTCCTCTATAACTTCATTGAGTTTCGTTCTATTGGTACACCAATGTAAATGTGCCAACAATATTATGTCAACGCCCTTGAACTGTCATCTCCGATAATGGTATACAAAATTTTATTACTTTACAAGAAAATCTATAAACTCCTTCTCACGACTGTCATATCATCGGATTTAGAGATAGTGTCATCCACATAACAATGTACACACAATATTTCCTCATCCCTGAAATGTGTTAACCAAAAACAAAAGAGGTTGAATAATTTATAAAGTTCACCCAAGACTCTGAGGCGTAACTTGTGCTGGTTGTGGCAATTAAAAAAAACAACAACAACCAAACATAGCTTGTGCCCAATTTTCTTGCCATTTCAAACCCTTGAAATCTTTTAATATTCAAATGCCCCATGCCCGTTCACCTCGCACTTTACCGCATTTTTAAAATAAATTTTTATAGGCATTTTTCCGATTCACTAAAGAATACTGTTGTTATTTAAACATTAAAAAAACAATACGAAATCAAATTTTAAAAGTAAAGTTATTTTTCATTTTTTTTAGCAAACATCTGAATAATTTTAAGTCAGTGCTAAAAATAGCATCCAACAAGCAGATCATTCTCAAATTTGCATTAGCTATAAGCCTTAAAGCACATTTAATGCTTTTTAAAATTTCAAATATGGTGGGAAGTAGAAATGAAAAATAAGCATATAAAAAGAAGCGGACCAATCTTTATTTTTTTTTTTAAAACTTGGCGATTGTATCTTTCGGTGAAGGATCTTGTATTAATCTGTTGAAAGAGCCCCAAGGGGTTGTGACAAATCAGAAGCTTATTTGGTAATACGATGGGTTTGGGTCCTTTAAAACTGCGATTATAAAATATCATGGGATTTAAGTACAACAATAATTCCCAGTATTTAACAAAAAATGTATTGATTACGAGCGAAATTTCGTCAATCCATTTTGTAACATAAAGATTATCGAATGGAAGATTATAAAACTAATAATCTTCGATCTCGTTATTTAAAATAAAAAAGTCTCCAAAAAGCAAAACAAAAAACAACGTAGGGAGGTCAGTTAATAGGGAGGTCTGTTAATAGGGAGGTTTTTTAATAGGGAGGTCTGTTAATAGGGAGGTCTGTTAATAGGGAGGTCTGTTAATAGGGTGGTCAGTTAAACACCATCGTGCTATTTAGATACCATTGTGATATTTAGACACCGTCGTGACATGTAGATACCATTGTGATATTTAGACACCATCGTGACATGTATACACCATCGTGACATCCAGATATCATCGAGACATCTAGACAACATCGTGACATGTAGACACCATCATGACATTTAGACATCATCCTGGCATTAGAACAACACTGTGAAATCTAAAGAACATCGGGACATCTAGCCAATATCGTGACATCTAGACACCATCGTGACATCTAGACACCATCGTGACATCTAGACACCCTCTTTACATCTAGACGCCATCGTTGCATCTAGACACCATCGTGACATCTAGATAACATCGTTGCATCTAGACACCACCTTTACATCTAGACACCATCGTGACTTCTAGACACCATCGTGACATCTAGACACCATAGTGACATCTAGACACCATCTTTACATCTAGACGCCACCGATGCATCTAGACAATACCTTTACATCTAGACGCCACCTTTACATCTAGACGCCACCGATGCATCTAGACACCACCTTTACATCTAGACACCATCGTGTAGCGGGACATGTAGCAGTCACTATTGAATATATTAATGCACGTCTTAATATAAACACAAATATCTATCATTATTTTCTTCAGAATGGACAGAGGTTTGTAAGTTTATTAGACACACGTAATTCTAATATGCTCCTCTGATTTCACAGTCATTTTTTAAAACCCTTATAACACTATCTTGAGTATGCTGCCCTTTGAGGCTAATTTTAAAAAAAAAAATTAAAAAATGGTGCATTTCGCTAGAGTTCATTTAATGATTAAAGACAAGTTTCAAAGTTAAAAATAAAAAAAATTCATAAAGAAGTCATTCTTTTAGTTACATCTCCGTCTTTGAATCAATCGCAATCGTTAAAATCACAGCATTTTTTGTGGTGTTTTTTTTTTAAATTTTGTAGATATAGATTTAATTAGGACAAGACATCTTGGCGTAACGTGTGGGATGATGGATAAAATGGAAAAAGTAATGAACAGTATAATACTTTATAGTTTTTATAGAAAATTTTGTTAAATTAATTTCTTTCCTAAATATTATAAAACAATAACAGTAAAAAAACATTCAAAAAAAAAAAAAAAATGCCAATTTCGACCCCC